>JAKUCM010004577.1:0-25057 GCA_023374145.1 Lepidium sativum | reverse complement strand
CTATAATTTTCTGAAGTGTCGCTTTTTCGACGTTATCACAAAGACACAAACCAGTACTGTTGGCTGTTGGAGCATCATCAAGATTCACAAATCATCAACTATATAAATATTATAGAGATTTTTGATGTATGTATGAGAATCGTGATGATGCTCCAGCTGCGATCAGTAGCTTTATACATATAACCAGGTATGTTTCGATTTAAAAACATATTTCCTACTTTGATTTTTTTGTATGAATCTCTCAGTTCGGAGCAATGGGATTGGTTGTTCTTGAATGCCATTTGACTGTATGTCATGTTCATCGATGAATCTCTCAGATCTTATATCTTTCTTAAGTTTCTGTGCTACATGTTTGGAACTCACAAATATATATTATTGGTCTTCCAATAGAACATAAATTTCCTGGTTCATATTGTGAGCAGAATGAGAGAGATGGAAACAAAGATTTTCAGAAAGATATTATTTCGAAGAAACCAAAAAGAAGAGTACAAAGAGCCGTTGTTAACTTTCAATAGAGTCTAGGTTGGAGAGAGGAGAGTAGCTATTGGTGGAGACCAAAAGAGACTTTTTTGTATCCTTCATACTTTGTAGTTGTCCTTTTACTGAATGTGTACTTTGTTTGTAGATTTGCTCTATTCCAGTATTAATGATCCTTGTTGACTTTGTTTGGAGCTGCTTGGTGGGCTTTTGTGAACCAGTTGATATTGGGCTTGAGTCTTGCTTACACTTCCCTGCAAACTCGAGATGGGTGGAACATCCACACTTGCAAACATGATTATAAAAGTTATGATTTTCAAAACATGGAGGTTGTTTCATTTAAACAGTTTCATGAAGGTCTCCATGAGGAAATGCATTTTTAACGTCAAATTGTTTGATGTCCCAGTTTTCAGTGACTATGTAGTGAAGGATCATTCAGACTGTTCTAGTTCGAACTACAGGGCTAGAGGTTTCGTAGAAGTCAACACCCTCTTCTTGTTCATTGCCTTTAGCCACAAGGCAAGAACGAAGCTTATCCAAGGAGCCATCTGCTTTGAGCTTGATACGAAAGACCCATATGTAGCTAAGAATATTAGCATCTGGTGGTGGTAAAACATAGGTCCAAGTCCTAGTTTATGTGCATGTGTCAATTTCTTCACCCATTGTTGCAGTCCAACCTTCATGTTTACGAGCTGCTGCCACAATTTTAGGCTTAGTAGGTATGTCTTTAATCGTTAAAAGAGCATAATGAGGATTTGGCTTGATGATGCCAGATTTAAGACGTGTTATCATTGGATGTGTATTACTTGGATCAGAAACAGGGACTGAAGTAGATGAAGCTGATAATGGAAACGTATATGCTGATTTATGATAGTTTTTTGAAGTTTGAAAGAGATCAATATGTGTTGCATAGATGGAAATGGTGGTTTTTTTTTTTTTTTTTTTTTTTTTTTTTTTTTTTTTTTTTTAGAGAAATGATTTTGGCTTGAGCTTTCTTTGTTGGTCTAGAGCTGGGTCTACCCTTGAGGACATTGAGTCATTTTTTTTGAGTTTGGCCTTGGTCCATGAGTAGCCTCCTTCTGGGCGTAGGGAGTTTTGAACTAACCTCCCTTTTCCTGATTAAAGTCATTGTTGCACTAGGGCTAAGAATAAGTTTCTTTTTCGATCTAGGTAGTCGGCCTAATCTCAGAGTGTATGATTCAGGTAATGCCATTGTTTGAGCAGCTTTCATGATTTTTACCATTCTCTCTGCATTTTCAGATACTTGACCTTTTTCAACAGCTTTTCGTACTCGTTCAATTCGAGCTGCCCTTTTTGAGGGATGTGCACTAGGTGTATATTGTATCATCAAATCCCAGAGTTCTCCTAGCGCCTCATTGAAATTACGTACAAGAGTTGTGGGAGTATTAATTAGATTATTTGTCTCTCTATCTAGAGGAGGCATGCAGATTCTTCCCGAATTGATAGATTTTGAGCCTTTTCCTGGGGATGTAATTATATGAGAAGCAATAGGGCTTAGGTAAGTTGCATGTCTTCTTCTTTGAGAGCTCGGGTCTCTGGTTTTCAATCCCGTCGGTTCCTCAAGAATTGGTTCCAACGTCAGCCTCCTGGGTGTAGTATTAGAGCGTGTGATTATTGGCTCTCTTTGGTAAGATCCTCTAATTCTTTCCTTTTCATATATGGGAGTTTTGCTTGCAAAATCCGTTATGGGATACTATGGGATATGGGTCGTTGCGTTTCATAGCGAAAGTTATTGGATTGTTTGACATATTTGGTTATCTCTCTTCTTGGTTGTAAGCTCTCAGATATTCTGGCTTGATGTGAGGATCTGTATGACTTGGATTCTTGGCGTTGCCTATAACGTATGTATGTGGATATTTGGTCTCTGTGAGATGTGTACTCCGGGTGAGGTTCTTCCCTTAGGTTCTTATCAACTTGTGATGTTATTTTGTAGTGTTTATTCTCGTGGGATAGCATTCCACATTGAAAGCAATGTTTTTCCAATTTATCATAGACAAGAGTAGCTTCAACTGTTGCTCCATCAGCGAATTCAACAATAGATTTCTTAACCAGGGGTTTGAGTCCACTGATTTGGACCCTCATTCTTATGAAAGTGTTTGTTATTTCCACCTTTTCAACTAGACCGATTGTCTTGCCTAAGCTTTTAGTTGTAGCATCAGATCAAATGTGGATGAGAATACCTTGGATGTAGATCCAGAATGGGATTTGAGAGGGGAAGGTGGTTGCCATAGTGACCTCCCATTTTTAGAGGATAATCATCCAGTGGGCAAGGTGATAAGGTTGGTTCTCGAGAACTTTCTGCATGTCTTGCAAGTTAAAAGAATTTGAACAGGACTATTCCATTACCAAGGTCAACACCTACTGGATGGGAAGAGGATTCCAATGTTTGGAGAGAAATAGGATAAGTGACCAAACCCTTTGAGCTTTTGGGTTAGTAAGGCGACCGATGAGTGTGAGCCCCAACTTTCTTTCTCATTCCGAGCTGTCAAAAATAAGGACCTTTGTTTGAGTTGTGCAGAAGGGTAGGTCTGGAGAAGAGATACCTTTTCCTTTTACTGTATATGGTATATGCTTAGCCATGTTGCTTTGTTGTAATAGGAGTTGAAGTTGAGTTGGAATCTGTAAGAAAAAAGACATAAGAAGTTGTGAGGTTGGCTGTAGCCACAAGGGTGAGAAAGATTTTATATAAAGTGACATAATTCACTATATGATGGTTCAGAAATGTTCAGGTCAACTTCCCAGCTCTAGATCCATCGGAAAGATCAGAGGAGGAGAAGGAGTAGCTGCCAAAAAGTGGTTTCTTACCCGTTACAGCATAAAACTAGGTTGGTAAATGAAACTAATTTGAAAACCGGGGTAGTTTTTTGCTAAAAGAAGGAAAATCCGGAAGAAAAAACCTATCTCGTAAGTTAGGCCTGAGAGAATTTACTATCTCATCATTTAACTTTACATTATTACACATACTGAAACTTACTTTGAAAATTTAAATATTGTAGCTTAAATGTAAAGCATTACAATATTTAAAAATCAGTTATAAACCGAATTATTTTCAGTTTTGATAGTTAGAATGATCTACCTAATGATTTAATATTAGAGATTCGATTTTTTCTGTTACATTATAATAGATTAAAAATAATAGGTATAGACTTTAGGTTATATATTAAATATTTGTCAATTAAACTAAAAATATAAACTAGTTGTAAGTTAATTGTAATTTAAAAGTATATTCATGAAAATCTTACCGAACAAAATATATAATTTTGAAGGCGGCCATAATGGATTCATCGAACCTTATATAAAAGAACCTTAATATAAAATACTTGGTATTCATTCCTTAGTAAGTAATAGAAAGAAAATCTTAAACGAATATATTAATTAATTAATTAATCTTATCGAGGCTTACCTATACAATGGAACGAATTCTTCATCATAAAGAATGGATACCTTAAGCAACATGATATTTTTATATTTATAAACATAAAAACAAATGTTTCTTTGTCAAATAGTTTAAATATCCATATTTTACAGTTTTCTTTACTTGAATTTGATTTTTAAATGTAGTGTAGCCCTGCAGATTATTATCTAAGATTTTAAAATTTAAATTATAAATTAAATCTTGTCAATAAAAAAAAAAAAATTTGTTTGATAACTGAAAAATTGAGAAATCTTGCTCACTAAACTATAAATGCTTAAACACTAAATGCACTAGAGTTTGAATATTTTCTTTAAGAATACATAATTAATTATATAAAATGGAATCTTCAAATTTTGTAGAAATCATTTAAAATAATTTGATTGACAAAAATCATCTTTTTATATAGAGAACATATAATAATTGTAACTAAAAGCATCCATCCAATAAATTTCTTAAAAATTACACAATATATAGAGAATAGCATATTTGTAACTTTGCATCATATCTCTTAATTATAAGCAACCGAATATTTCTAAAAAGATAATTCCCATTAATCAATATTGCCATCGTGCTTTATACATATATTAGCTTTTACAGATATGCTTAATCGTGACGTAAATGGATAATTAACGAAAACATGAAGTTCATGAACCTGCACATATATTTGATTTTGTGATTTAATCTAATTTGTATGATATGAATTGTCGTAAGCCTTTAACAAAAAAAGAAAAGAAAAAAGATTTGTCGTCAGCATGCTTTCAAGATCTCATAAGTCTGACTCAAAAAAATCTGACCTCAAAGGAAATAAAGAAATGCATGTGGTATATTATTACATTATATCTCTATCAAGATCATAATTATAAAAATTCTCTATAATTGATATAACTGGGAATTTATATAGCTGTAATGATTTTTTCAAAATAACTTAATATTCGTTTTCCCAATAATATTTTTCCAAATTTATTATTTTTTACCAATAACATGTTAATTGAGGTAAATGATTTTAGTGGTAATATCATAAATAAGATTTATTTTTTTACTAAAAATGAAAATTATTTTATTTGTCATATAAGTTTTTCAAAAACATAAATAGTTTCATCTTGAAACTATAGTTTTTACAGTTTCTAAATTGAATATATAATATGCAAATGACTATTAGGCTAGTGGCTCGCGGTAAATCCACTTAATACAGTTTATTTGTACAATTAGAGATAGAGTTTTTTTGCTTACATTGTATAAGAATTTGACTAGTGTACCGGTCCGTTGTGCCCCCAATGTAATCTGCCGTTGACAAAAAAAAATTAAATATATAATATTGATATTTTAATATTAATGTTTTCCAACAGTATGCATTCCAACTAGCTAATTTGGATTTATTGTGACATAGCTATTGCTAAAACCATTTAAGTATTTTTTTTTCAAATCAGTTTTTGTGGGGTTTCTGAATGGTCAAAGATCAATTTACATTTAATAATAGTCAACAGAAATCTAGCAGACGTAAAAACTATAGAAATTTGTGATTGAAAGATAGCGTGTATGAAGAAGCTAAATTCGATATTGTCTCCAATTTGATGTTCTTATTAAATCTTTGAAAATTCAAGTATATAAGTTGGCTAGTGATTTGGGATAGTAATTTAATTTGTTCAAGTGGTTAAATCTTCACTTACTTCTTTGGTTTTTCTATAACTGAAAATTAAAACTTTAGAGTCATGTAATCTTACATAATAAAATTTAAGATTTCATAGTCAAGTGTTAGTAAAAATTTACATATTCGGTTGCTAACTAATAGGAAAAGAAACGTACATAGTCAATGTATGTTAAGTACAATGTCTTTTTCTTCGGTTCAAATTGTATAATGTACTGCATATTTTATTTGGACAATTTTAGAAATAACTTAACCAATAATATATATATATATAATACTTTTTCATTATAATCTAAATGAAATCTAAGAAGTTACATACAAACATCATATTCCATAGAGATATATAAAAGTTCACATAATTTTTTAGAAAATTAATAAGAAAGGAAAAATTAAAGGCGTGTTAAGTATGCTTACATAAGCTTTAATTACTTTTAGTTATAGTTTGGTGAAACGATAGTTTTAGTAAGTACTTTCTTCAAGAAAAAAAATCAAAGAGTGATATGGAAACAGTAGCCTTGTGTATATCAGGACTCTCGTCCTGTTCCGTCCCGTAATTCTCTTATGTTTCAGGAATGAGAAATTTTAATTTTTTTTCCGGATCCAAAAATAATACCCAAATAGGTAAGCGAAAGGGATGGGTATGAGTAAGAGAATTCCCTAAATTTCTGCTAGGTATTTGTTTACGTTAACAAAAATTTTAAATATATTGGATTCAAATAATATATATGTTTCAAATAATAAAGATCATGGACATAACACTATTTTATTTAATTTTTCACAATTTTACAAGGACTACAAACTATTCAATATGGATGTACTAGTATTTTTGATAAAAAGTGATTATGTTGGTCATTTAGTTAACACTATATAATTTGTATTTTTTGTATATTAAACCGTGATATATTTTTTATATATTGTTATTTTTGTTATATTGATTATATCATTTATAATTATACTCTTAACTTTCTTACTACTCGTATTTTCTAAACTATTTTTCGTACATGTACCACAATTTTTTGATCTATTAGGAATTTGGAAATAATTCAGGATGTAAATTTTGAGTCTCAAATTTCCCGTACCGTTCCCAATTCTTAAAATTTTCGTTATGTAGTAGAAATTGTGTAGGAAATAAATCTAATTTTCCGAACTAACTATTCCTGACTCTTATATATGTTTCCCGTCTCATTTCTTGTTATGCACATGCAGTAGCATGCCAATAACAAAAAACACATTTGCCTAAAATCCCTAATATATAAAATTTTTTGGAGCTTCTTAATATATAAAAATCTTTGTTACTAACGTTCGCATTAGTTCTATCTAATTATAGGTACGGTATTGTGCACAGAACTAGCAAACAACAAAGCATCTTATCTAACTTTAATACCTTTTGACTTTTTGGATTCATTTCTACATTACAAGACTTAAGAAAGAAAGTTCAAATGCTGTCACTCAGTGAATATTACACAACTATTTAACGCTCGTTTTAAATTAGCAAAACGTTTAATTTAGACATCCATAATTGTGTGGTTGAATCCGAATGATAATTCTGTTTTGGTAAATTGGTTAAAAAAAAGTCAATTGATTAGAAACCCATGTGAAAAAGACGGTTGGAATCAGCAATTAGCAAACATCGATAAATAAAACCACTGGTTTGTCAACGGCAAATTAATTGGGCTACAACTGGCTAGCCCAGTAGCCAAATTCCTACATAATATAGGCGAGGGATTCGATCCTTAGTTGTACAAATAAGCTGCCTTTAAGTGGACTTACCGCCGGCCACTAGGCTAAACATTATAAATAATTCTAAGCATCTGTTTTAATTGTTGATCCAAATATATGTTCTAACCACTAATATCAAATAAAATTATGATTGATAATAAAATAAGCAAGTGTTGTATTAGATACATGATATACCGATTAGTTGCCTGATATGCAAATCACCGACCTAATATATTAGTGTTCAGCGACTTGATCACAACAGCAATCAACAAACATTTCTAGGATTTGAATAAATTAGCTACTATGTTAATTTTATTTTTATGGATTCCACTACATATTAATGTGAATAAAAGCTATGTTCACAATTAGATTACTAACCCTAGAAGATTATAGAAGGTTTTGTTTTTGTTAAAGAGATCATAGAAGTTAAGTAGAACATAAAGAAATTGAACCAAACTCGCATGTAAAAGAGAAGATAGGTAGTTGAAAGAACTCTAGTGTGTGTTTTGCAACCAATTATATAAACCATACTTTTTTGTTAATTTTCGTACACACTCATCATAATGATGAATTATCTACTAAAATTTAAACATTTATTATTATTTAAGAAAAAAAAAAAGAGAGAGAAGAAATTTAGAGACAATTATTGGTGTCCAAAGAAAAAGGGAGTTGTATCACGCGCATGAATGTAAGTCTGCGATTGGAGTCCAAAACAAGAACATAGTCTACGATCTTCCCGAAGAAAAGTAGGTAGCAGCCACGACCAGAGTCTTCGTTCTCACTTTGGTCAACTTTTTTATGAATATAGCTAAAGAGAAAAGGATTGCTTTTATTTTAAAATGGTGTCTCCACTCATTGTTTTGGTTAATATATACTATGATAAATGATATTTTACTAATTTTTAATTAATTTTGAATTGAAAAGTTATAATTTAATATAGTATCCGAACTTAAAGTTATAATCCATTATGCATGGTGAAATATGTCTGGCCCAACATGCATGTATTATACTGATGCGTATGCTGTGATGTTTTGAGATATTTAATTTTGTTACTTATCATTTTGAAGAAACGTGTTAGAATGTAATTATTCCACATGAAAAATTAAGACTATTATAATATAATTAGTATTTGACTTATATAATTTTATTATGAAACATCATATCAAAGAATTTTATTGATTCTTCCAAAGTGTGGAGATATTTAAATATGAATTGATATATTTAAAAGTAGCAAAGCGAGAATATCATCAAACAATTTGATTGTTTATATTCCAAAATGCATTCTAAATGTTTGAAACTAGAATAAGTAATAGCTCCCTTAAAAGAATCCATTAGAGACTTTATTTGATTGGACTTATCTGATACATACAATAATTTCCCAACAAATAGTTTTGAATCATACTATTATGTGAGGTAAATGTAATTCTCTAAAATTAAATTAAAACCAATAAAATATAATAACATTTTACCACTTGAAAAAAGATATATCCTCTTGGAAACATCATAGGAATTCAAGTAATTGATCTAGTAAAAATAAAAGACCTTAATGTACATATTTACAAAAAGTAATGGTTGAGAAAAGAACTTGAAACTATATTAAATGATATATACATATTAGATAGGCAGTTGCTAAATATATCTATTTGTGTATATAATTCATAATAGTATAGTATATTTTGTAAATATAGACAAAGCTATCAAATGGTTCTTACCGAACTCGTTGATGGTAAATTTAATTAAGGCAACTCATTTGTATAATCAGAGATCAAATCCTCCATCTACATTATGTAGGAATTTAGGTACTGAGTCAGCCAGTTGTGGTCCAATATAATCTGCCATTAACAAGAAAAAAGATAAAAATATATTTTTGTTATTAATTAAATTGACCTTATTTGATATATTGTTCAAAACTTTTTTTTTTGTCAACGGCAAAATATATTAGGCCACAACTGGCTGGTCCAATAGCCAAATTCCTACATAATATAGACTGGGGAACTCGATCCCTAATTGTGCGAACTATCTTATATAAATTTACCGCTTACCACTAAGCAACGAGCCATCTGATCGTTCAAAACTTGTTATGTAAAGTTAAATAATTTGAAATTAATAACCACCTCAACTTCTTTAACATATCGTTAGAATATTAAAAGAAAAAGCTCACAAAAAAATTTCCATTCTGATTATTTTAAATAAAATATTGCTGAAAAAGAAGAAAAATAAACGAATTGAAATGCAAACCCCAAAAGGAAAATGCCAAATGAATCAATCTGATAAATAAAAGAAGAGGGTACGGGTCCACCATTGATGTGCTCACATACATGCTCCACGAACTTCTGTTCCTCTTACTTTTACTTTCAAAACACTTCATTTTATATTTCTTATATTATTTAACTCAAATTCATTCTCCATCATTTGCGCCTATAAATACCAACCCTCTCTCACTTCCTTAAGCCTCACATCAAACCAAACAACAACACACACAACTTGAAACTTCAAATTGAGAGACTTTCAAACAAAAAAGAGAGAAAAAATGGAGAAGAACATTCAGTTTCCAATTGTTGACATGTCCAAACTCAATGGTGAAGAGAGAGACCAAACCATGGCTTTAATCAATGATGCTTGTGAGAATTGGGGCTTCTTTGAGGTAATATATACATCTTTATATATATATATATACATAGTTCTTGAATCGAAATTACGACGATTTAATTTTCCGGTCATAAATTCTCGAGGGATAGTTTTATATGTTATCAGATTTGAAGTTTTTCTTGTAGTAATATATACATCTTTCTTTATATGCATGTGTTTGTGTTTGATTATACTTAAGTTTTTAATGATAAGTAGGACTCTGATTTTCCGGTCAGAAATTTCCGACAGATAATTTGCTATCAAAAATGTTATCCGAATTCAAGTTTTCTTATTTGGGACTGATATGTAATTTATTTTCAGATAGTGAATCATGGATTACCACATGACTTAATGGACAAGATTGAGAAGATGACAAAAGATCATTACAAGACTTGTCAAGAACAGAAGTTCAATGAGATGCTTAAGTCCAAAGGTTTGGATAATCTTGAGACAGAAGTTGAAGATGTTGATTGGGAAAGTACTTTCTACGTTCGTCATCTCCCTCAATCTAACCTCAACGACATTTCTGATATTTCTGATGAATATAGGTACATAAAAACACAATTTCAGTTATCTACTCAACCTCTTTTACCTTTTACTAAAAAAGAGGTTTATTACTTTAATTTTTTTATGACATGGGTTAAGAATTAATCTACTTTTGAATATTTTATTGTTTGTTTATATTTTAAAATTTCTTTAACGTTTTCTTTTTCCTTAAAAAATGATGTCAAGGGAACTTGCATAGAAAAATGGTTTATTATTTCCTTTTTTGGGTAAATATACAAAATAAACAATTCAATTAAAGTGGTAAGAAATGTTTTTGATTGGTTAGGACGGCGATGAAAGACTTTGGGAAGAGATTGGAGAATCTTGCGGAGGATTTGTTGGATCTATTGTGTGAGAATCTAGGATTAGAGAAAGGGTACTTGAAGAAAGTGTTTCGTGGAACTAAAGGTCCAACCTTTGGGACCAAAGTGAGTAATTATCCACCTTGTCCTAAACCAGAGATGATCAAAGGTCTTAGGGCCCACACTGATGCTGGAGGTATCATCTTGTTGTTTCAAGACGACAAGGTTAGTGGTCTCCAGCTTCTTAAGGATGGTGACTGGATCGATGTTCCTCCTCTCAACTACTCCATTGTCATCAATCTTGGTGACCAACTTGAGGTATATATGTTCACACCACATTGTCAAAAGATCTTTTGCTAAGAAAACCGAAAATCAGAAGGACTAAAATAATAGAACTATTCGATTATTTGCCAAGAATCAAAACCAAACAAAATACGTGTTTTCGGTTCGGCTTGTTTTAGATTTTAGTTTCGGTTTTATGTCCAGGACTAGTTTTTTTTTTTTTGGTCAATATTGAGCCACAAATAACCGGCCCATTAGCCAAGTTCTTGTAAATGCAAGCGGGGGGACTCGATCCCAGGATGTGCAAATGCGCATGCCTCTTGTGGACTTACCACCTGCCACTAGGCTAAATGCCACTCGCATGTCCAAGACTAGTTTAAGTAATGAAAGTGTGTTATAACAAAAAAAAAAATTAGGTTTTGATTTAGTCGTGGTTTGATAAATTGAGGGGAACGGTCAGTAAATGTTATAACCAAGTTAAACTGAAAGAGCAACACTTACAATCTCAAATCGGTTTAGACTTTGTAAGTAATGAGTATTCGGTATTAGTAAACCGAAATTGAGTCTTAACCACTTTCACCGGTTATTTTGGTTTAGTCACAGTTCATCAAATTTGGTACAGTTAAACCGATTTTGATGTATTGTTTAACCGGAATATGTTGATTGTGTGTAGGTTATAACTAATGGCAAGTACAAGAGTGTGATGCACCGTGTGGTGACTCAAAAGGAAGGAAACAGAATGTCCATTGCATCATTCTACAATCCAGGAAGCGATGCTGAGATTGCTCCAGCTACATCTCTTGTTGGAAAGGACTCTGAGTACCCAAGTTTCGTCTTTGATGACTACATGAAGCTCTATGCAGGAGTCAAGTTTCAGCCTAAGGAGCCAAGGTTCGAGGCAATGAAGAATGCTTCTGCAGTTACAGAGCTGAATCCCACAGCAGCCGTAGAGACTTTCTAAAACCGGTTTAAATGAAGCAGAGAAAGAAAGATGATGAATTTGTTGTGTTGTGTGCTATGTCAATAAGTTAAGACTAAGATTAGTGTTGATATAATTAAGAATCTGGTGATTAATTGTTGGTTTAAAGTGTAAGGTGTTTATGTTTATGGATGATAAGAATAATAATAGTCTGAGACACGTTTCATTATCTCAAGTGTTCTCATGTGTTTTATCAAAAATCAAGGTGACTCTGTTTCAGAACTTAATGAAGCTAAAGAAACCTTAATCATTAGATAAGAAGAAACAAGTTCAGAGTTATCACTAAAGCACAACCAAACACAAAGATTTAAAGGTTAAAACCTTAACAAAGAGTTTAACAAATTTATAAAACATATGCCCTGAAAAATTTATCCCTTTGAGGTGAAGAAGATAAATTTTGAAAAAAACATGTGTGAATCATCTAACCAAGCAAAATCCAGCAGTCCACATCTTCCGAGTTCATTTTCCAGTCACACAAGCAAATCATATTGCAGGAATCGTTTTCTCTTTCATAGCTCTTGATATCGAAATTCTTGTTTGAAATAATGGTTTCAAGGTGCAGGTACCTTTTTCTCATCTGCTTCAGAAGCTGCAGCTTCATTAGAACAATGGTTCTTTACAACTGTTGCTATGTCAGCTTCAGATGCACCTGCAAGTTTGAATCTTTCAACAGCTGAATCAAGGTTTTCCTTCCAACCATTCATCCCGATTTTGCATTCAACTTGTGATCTTTCGAACAGCATGTTTCCCCAAAACAGATGGATCTGTGATCTCATTGCAGTTGCTTGTTCTGCTGCTTCCTCAGCTGTGATTGTCTCTGAAACCTCTTCATTCCCATCTCCTCCTAGCTTCTTTCTCCTCTTTGGAACTTCCTCTTTCTTGTTCGGATTCGGGTTTTTAAGATCATCCATCCTCTGCTCTTCAAGCTTCTCCCACATTTCTGTAGCATCTTTCATCTTCTCCTCTGCACTGTCAAAGAGTTTTAAAGTTTCAGCCGGATCCCAACCCGAGATATCAATCTTCTGAGCTAGCAAGTAAGACCATTGTAGCTTTGCCATTTCAAATTGCTGTTGTCCTAACGCAAGCAAACCCTCATAAAAATCTGGTTTGATCGAAAGGGCTTGTTCATATTTCTCCTTTGCCAATGTGTATCTTTCTTTCACCCACTCATAAGCGGTTTGAAGCTGCGCTGCAACCACTTCTTTTCCTGCAGATTCATCCAAAGGAATCCGCTTTCTAGCTGCACACATGTGTACATTTCCCCAGTTGAAGAAGGCCAAGGCAGCTACCTCCTGAAACTTCGCAGAAGCTTTATCAAATAGTGGTTGAGCTTTTTCACTTGTCACTGTTTCTTCAAGCGCCTCTGAGCAGAGCTCCATACCCAGCTCGTGCAAATCAATGTGAGCATCAGGGTCGATACCAACATGAGTACGGAAGAGATGAGCAAAGTCAAACAGCCAATCGTCCATCTCCAATTCTTTGGTCTCAGGATCTTCAGAAGAAACTGCTTTCTCCTTTTCAACTTCTTTATCTGCCTTCTCATTGTTGATCTCTGCTTCTGATACTGTTTCGGTCGGAGATGACATGATATCTTCTACGACAGGCTTCTCTTCCTCTACCACCTCATCTTCCTCAAGCAACATTGGCTCTTGCTCAGGACTGACATCAACAACATGCAATCTCAACATTCCAACAGAATCAGATTTATCAGTAGTAGGCTCTTTCGTCAAAAGACTATCAGCAGCAGATTCCGCCAATTTCAGCTCTGCAGTACATGTTATAGTGACCAAATCTCCGTCATTGTCCTTGTACTTGATCAAAACCGCCTGTGAAGACGGGAAACGACTGCTCACAATCTCTCTCAATTCCTTAAATCTACAATTCACAGGCATCTGACCCAACCTTATGTCATGATCATAAACAAACTTCAGCGGCCTCCACCGAATTCTCTTCTCTTGAACCTTACCAACAACCGCCACAGATGAAGAACCCAACTCCTCCACCTTTGAACCTTTCGGTGAATGACTGACCGGCTTCAATGCAACCTTTGATGCCTGGCTCTTACTCACAGAACCTCCATTTTCAGTTACTGGACTCACCAGCTGTGACCTCTCTACTTTACCATTGCTCACATTAGGCAATGTAACAGACCCAACAGGGGAAGTAACTCCCTTTTTCTGGACTGGACGAGAAGGCAAACAAGGACCAAGTCCAGCAATCGGACCGCCTAACGCAGCCGAGGCACCTAGAGCTGCAGGTGAAGGACGGCTCTGCAAGTCTTGATGAGGACCCAACGCGGTTTTCAAACGCCTAGAAATCTCTCCTGCATCCTTGTGATTAGGATCAGAACCCAACAAAACATTCACATCCTGACCAGCTAAGTCAAACTTCCCAACAGCTTCAAAAGCTCTAGCTCTTCTAAGCAAAGCTCGAGTAAAACCAGGCTGCGCTTTAAGAGCCAATGAACATTCAGAAATCACAGATTCGTAATCAACTGGCTTCATCTGCATCAAACAAGCAGCTCTGTTGCTGTGAAACACAGCTCGATCTGGATGGTTCTTAGGAATAAGCTTAAGCCCATTCTCATAATTCTCAAGAGCACCAACGTAATCTCTTCCTTGAAACTTTTTATTACCTTCATCCTTAAGCTCGTGTGCACGTTTCAAGAATATCGAAGCATCGAAATCAACACCATTATTAACAATCGGCTTGGATAATCCTGAAGTGTCAGATGAATTGACCTGATTCGAATTGGAATTGGAATTCGAGCCACCACCACCCTTTTTCTTCCTTCCTCCAGATTTCCCCATATCCAATCTCTACCCCAAAAGACTTCAAAATCTAGGATTCTAAACTCAAAGTTCCGTTAATATAAAGAGAAAGGAAGAAACCCAGATACTCAAACACCGATATTAGTTAGAGAAATGAACAAAATATACTAAATTCCAGATAAAAATGATTACTTTCAAGGGAAGAAGAAGGTGCTAGAAGAAGATGAGGGAGGTTTTTAAAAAACCAGAAACCCTAGCTTAGCTCAAAAAGATCAACTTGTTCTGTCTATTCTTACTATGTCATAAGATCAATTCTGGCCGTTGGATTCTAGAATGTTTTTAAGTTGATGGGCCTACAGATTATCAGCCCAATATCTAAATACGGCCTCATATTTTCTAATGGGCTACATAGAATATTTGTAAGGCCCAATAAATAACCCCAATATTTCCGTGGTTGGTCAACGAATAAACAAGCTTCCACGTGGTTCCATTGTAAGATTGCCACGTGTTGAATCCCAATTGGTAGACAAATTTTATCTGTATGATTTTAATAATTTAGTACGAAAAGACAACGAATTGCTTCTTCACTCACGGATTATTCACAGATGTTGTCGTCGTTAGATACAGTAATTAGCTTTCCATTCACAAAATTGCCAAATCGTTAAAAATAAAATGTAAAAAATTATTATATACTTGTCAACGTTTTCAGAATATACTTTTTGTATTAAACAGGTTGTTATTTAATATTTACTAATTAATTAAGTTGTATTATATATCAACCAGACAAAAGATAGAGAGAGAGAGTTTTATGATCTGTTTTGAATAATTGTTAATCATATGGTTTAGTGGAAAAATTTTAGAGTTTCAGATTTCTAAAATCTTAGTAGATATGGAAATTTTTTTATAGACTAAAATTTAGTATTTTATTTATTATATATTATTTTTCACTTGACTTTTATCTGTTAAATTTGAAGGTTTATTTGCAGATAAACCTATATTTATCATTACTTTGAAAAAAAACAAAGAATAAATCCCATTTGAGTTAAGAAATCTATCAATAAAAATTTAAAAATTTGGGTTATATATGAATATGTCAAGAGATATTATTAGAAGTTTGGTAACTAATTTTTTTTTTTTTTTGTCAATATTGGGTTACAAATGGCCGGTACATTAGCAAGTTTTTTGCAAATGCAAGCAGGGGGACTCGATCTCAGGATGTGCAAGTGCGCATGCCTCATGTAGACTTACCACCTGTCACTAGGCTAAATGCCACTTGCAAGTTTGGTAACTAATTAAACATAGAGTTTTATCGATCCAATTGTTAGTAGCGATGTTGAAGCAACTTAAGTCGGCAGCTTGGTGACTCGATAATTCAGTTTTCATTATAAAAAGACTCTAATCGGCATTAAATATGACCCAATATAAACTTCTAAACACGAATCGAACACTATTTGATTTGTTCTCAAAGAGAAAAAAAAATAGAAAAGGCAAACTTTTGAACGAAGCAATCACGAGAAACCTTTGAAAATCTCTTACTTTGGATCCGTTCCTTTGTTCACTTGGTTTCTTCTTTAACTTCCAAATCTCAACTTGTATCCAAAACTTTTCTGCTGCTTTTCTTTCTTCTCGTGTCCTTTTTCTCCCGGAAAAATTTGCTAATTTTCCCGGAAAGTTTCATTGTTCTACAAGGAAGAAAGATGAAACCCATTTGTCTCCTTCGTTGTTTCTGCTTTCTTCCTGTAAAAGTTTCTTCCTTTTGACATAATTTTAACTTATTGATTATCTCTTTGTTTGCTGTGTATTTTCTTTTCTCTGATTCTGTTTCTATTTTCCTGAGAAAATTAATGAAACGGCGGCTATATTCTCGGGAGATCCTATCGAACCCATGTTTTTGAATCAGTTCATGCACTTCTTGAAATCTATTCACACTTTCAGAAGGAAAAACCTAGTTTAAACACATTTTTTAACCCTAAATCCTCTGTTTTTAAACCTACCGTGTTGACCAAGCAAAAAAGTCTTCTTTAATCATCATCATGTCTAGTTCATGTTTTAATCCGTTTCGTCTACGTTGGTCTCTAAAATCCAAATTACCTCCAGAGCCTTGCCTCCCTCCCTTACCTTCTAAGCCTTCTTCTTCCAAAACCAACCGGTATGCAGAAGCAGAGACGATGGAGAAGAAGAGATTCGACAGTATGGAATCTTGGTCGATGATCCTTGAGTCCGAGAACGTAGAGACATGGGAAGCATCTAAAGGCGAAAGAGAGGAATGGACCGCAGATCTTTCACAGCTCTTTATCGGAAACAAGTTTGCTTCTGGTGCACACTCTAGAATTTACAGAGGGATCTACAAACAAAGAGCTGTCGCCGTGAAGATGGTGAGGATTCCAACACATAAGGAAGAGACAAGAGCTAAGCTTGAGCAACAGTTTAAATCTGAGGTTGCTCTGCTTTCTCGTCTCTTTCACCCAAACATCGTTCAGGTCTGTATTCTTTGTCTTGTTATCTAAGTTTAAACTTTTCAAAACTAGAACAGAACAAAGATCTTGTATTTGGAACAAACTATTTGGTTTTGGATTATGAGGTTACAATTGCTCGATTGATTCAACTGCTAATCATATCCTTATTTGTGATCATGTAGTTCATCGCGGCGTGTAAGAAACCACCAGTCTACTGCATAATAACAGAGTACATGTCGCAAGGAAACCTACGAATGTACCTGAACAAGAAAGAGCCTTATTCACTCTCAATAGAAACTGTTCTAAGGCTGGCTTTAGACATCTCAAGAGGAATGGAATATCTTCACTCACAAGGTGTTATCCACAGAGACCTAAAGTCCAACAATTTGCTTTTAAATGATGAGATGAGAGTTAAAGTCGCAGACTTTGGAACTTCTTGTCTTGAGACCCAATGCAGAGAAGCAAAAGGTAACATGGGAACTTATCGATGGATGGCTCCAGAGATGATAAAGGAGAAGCCTTATACTCGAAAAGTCGATGTTTATAGCTTCGGTATCGTTCTATGGGAACTCACCACTGCATTGCTTCCGTTCCAAGGTATGACTCCAGTGCAAGCCGCATTTGCAGTCGCTGAAAAGGTCAGTCTACATTCATCTAATTTTACTCTGTTTTTGATTCTTGGGATACAAGTTATTCAAATTTTACATTTTTTCGAAATCGGTAGAACGAGAGACCTCCATTACCGGCGAGTTGTCAACCAGCATTAGCTCACCTGATCAAGAGATGTTGGTCAGAGAATCCATCAAAGCGGCCAGACTTCTCAAACATAGTGGCAATACTAGAGAAGTATGACGAATGTGTCAAAGAAGGATTGCCTTTGACATCGCATGCGAGCCTCACAAAGACAAAGAATGCTATTCTAGATCGTCTTAAAGGCTGCATTTCATCCGTTAGCTCACCATCATCATCTTCTTCCTCTGTTCCTGTAAATGCTTAGTAGTTCAAACTTGTTTTAAGTACCATTTCTCTATCTCTCTCTCACTCCAAAGGTTTACTATTTTCTACTTTTTCCTTTGAGTAGCTATTTGATTGTGTTTAGCATCTACATGATGTTATGATTTGATATACATGTATTTAAGCTAATTAATTTGTATGATATAGAATGTTCTTGGTCACTATAGTTATTCATATTTGATCATTAATCTACACTTTCAATGTTTCATTATCTAAATGAGTTGAAAGTAGACATTATGCTATGGATTCTTCACCAGGGCCGTAGTGGTTTATAGTTAAATCCTACACCATCTTTGGTATAGTTTTTAATCTGCGGAGATCTTGTACGTTTGTTGAAACAAACAACTTGAAACTCTCTCAAACTCTAACAATAGATATTAGATTATAAATTTCTAATTTAAAACTAATTGGCAATAAATAAAAAAATTCATATATTTTATATGTTTGTTCATTTTTCTTTCTGATATTCTTTACAGACCTCTTCGAGATGTGGATGTGTGTTAGTCCAAATCCACAATCTCGCAAATACCACAACTAAACTATTAACATATGTTACATACACCACAACTAGACTTTTAACATTTGTTGTGTCAACTTAGCTTATGAGAAAACCAATTGGTCAGTGAATAGAGAAGTCAATATGCCTTATATGTTAGAATATAATTCATTTTTCTTTCCATTGTAAGATATTCTGTACACAAAATTGGGCTTAACTCAAAGGTTCTCGTTACATATCAAGTATTTGGGCTTGCCTTGCTACCTCATAACCTTCGACCATAACACTATCAGCCTATGATACATAAGGTCCTAGAAGGGAACTCATATTGGGTGGTTAGACACCTATCATTGGCTACAATTAGTCCAATCAGTGTGATTCTTCAATTAATATCACTAGAGCTAATGATCCAAGAGTCTTAGAGATTTCAACAAGAGTTACTAGTTCTCAAGCTGTATCAAATGAAAGTTGGAATCAAATGTTTTCTTGTGACACGCAATTCTTTGAATGAACTTTAAGGAATCTTCTCCAATTTCAATAATCTTGAAGAGTCTTCATCCACCATAACCGGTTAATAGTTGGCACAAAACAATATGGTTCACTACTCAAAGAATCCCTAAATATGATTATCTAAATTGTGTTATATTCTGTGAAAAAGAACTAATATTGTGAAGTGATGATGATAACAATAGGTACCTACCAAAGGAAGTTTTCTTAACTAAGCGAAAATGAAGTCTAAAGATTCTTAGTAACAAGCAGATAAGTTTTAACTACTCTTACCTAATTTTATGTTTTTATTCACTTATTTATTAGGTTTTATTGATTTATAAAATTATTTATTGCTTTTGTTTTGTCATAATTTTTTGCTTATTTAGTTAAAGTTTTGAGGATCTTAGTCTTATGATATTATATACTCAGTTCTATCCTCTAGTGGTAGCTTGTATGATGAGTTAACTTTAGTAATTATCTTTGTTAACAACTATAATTATTAGTAAAATAACTCTTAGTGATTTAGTATTTTATATTTCTAGCATATAAGAGTTATTATATATATATATATATATATATATATATATGTGTATTACATTTGTATTTTCCTTTGCGTTCTGAAAAATTAGCTAACAAAACTAATCATACATGTTACAACTAAGAACGAGTAGCTAGTTTTTCAGGATTGACTTTTGTTTAAATCTATATATATATATATATATATATATATATATATATATATATATATTTCTATGTTAATTATTACAAAAGAAATTGTACTAGTAATGGTTTCTGTTTGACAAATATAAGATCATGTCCAACTTAAAACATGACGTCGTCAACGAATATATCATACAAATATTTTCCAAAAAATTGTGAATAAAAAACTAGATTCCTTACATTGAATTTTCTAATTTTGTACTTATAAACTCGTGTAAACTTTTATCATACGTTTAGATAAATAATTTGAGATTTTTTTAATTACAATTAGTTGAATCGCTCATCACCATTTCTGATTTATTTTCACTAAATTATGAACGGTTAAATAACTCATCTTAACAAACAAACAAAAAAAGTTACAAAACAATGAATATTAACTTATATAAAACAAAAATCATTGTTCTTAAGATACCATAGTTTTAAGGTTGTAAATTTCAAGAAGTTTTTCTACATAATGAACTAGTTGTGGATGGATTCACTAAAGCTTACATTCATAAAATTTTATCTTCCAATTATCTTTTCTTAGCACAATATTCAGCCTTGGAATTATAATTTGCTGAAAGAAGAACACTGTATACTATCTTTGAATTATATAACTACAATTCAAACTAATTAGAACAGCCTAAACGTATATACCAGTTAATAATAATAATGATAATTGAAACTTTAACCCAAAATAAATAAATGATAACAGAAACAAAATATTTTTTTGTCAATAATTAGATCGATAAAATCCGATCCATAATCTAAAACACATTTCTTGAAGTTCCTATATACTAACTATAAAGGGAATGAATCAAAAAGTACATGTTTGACTCATTAGTTGCTTCCTAAACACAAGACTAAAAAAAGGTATGAATTTTCAAAGAATTTAAACGGCAACAACTGAATGTGAAATCTGGTTGAATATATATTTTATTTTTAGTGAAATCTAGTTGAGTAAGTTAAAATCAAATAGTAACACAAAAATCTAGCTGAATTTGGAAGAATTTAAAATATTAGTTTAGTATAAAAATAAATAATATCATATTCGAACCTGAACCGAAATTAAGAACCAAATAAATATCCGATATATTTTTAACGAGTATCCAATATATTCTAATATATGTTACCAGTTAGACACAAAATGTCTTTAATAAATTAATAACTGATCAAACTGTCAAGATGCTCATGATCACCAACCACAAGAAAGAGTCAAAGACAAAGGCATTGACTTTTGGAGTCTTCAAATAGAAAACTATGAAACCTTTTCAAACACGCCTCATGCCATGACATCTTTTCTTCTAACTATTTTTTTAATAACCACACATATTTAAGAATAAAAATCTTAATAAAAACACAAAACTAAACCTTAATTCTACTTAGAAAAAGTTCTGTTAAGAGTTCATTTTCCAGTTTCTTACTCCATTTGATTTTCCGAGTCCTAATGAACACTACAAATTTGTTAATTAGTGCATAGCATTCATAATCTTTCAAAAAAAAATATTTGTGTAAATTTTATTTTGTCAACTATTAGAACAACAAATGCTGATCCATGATTCACTAAAAATATCCCTAAAACCTCATTAATTTTCACATATAAATCAAATTTCAAATACTTAGTTTATTAGTTTGAGCATGTAACCACTAAAGAATTTATGATTTTGCTATATATCTTTCTTAATCACCAAAATTAATATAATTCTAAAATTTGATAAGAAAATCAGGTAATGTGTGAGCATTTAAATGGGTAAATAGATAGAACTTAAACAAAAAATATAGTTAGGTGGCAACTTCAAAGAAGTTCCCATAATTAGCTTCATGAAGCTCCATGTATCTTTAAGAGCGACAAAGAGTAATGCTATATGTGTTTTTAATAGCGACCAAGATTTTCAGCAAGTGACGCCGAAATTTCTAAAAGTTATGTATTGTCGAATGATTATACATTAGTTTAAAGTGTCACTCTAAAAAATTTCCTGTGCAAGACAAATATAAACTAATGTACAGTTTCTTGCTAGTACCTCATTGCTCACCTCGAAGACGGCTACAATTATAGCATGTTCTTTTGTCCATCCAAATGTTTCATCCAGATGATCAGTTTGGATGATGTTCTTTCCTCATCCGAAATTTCCATCTGGATGATCCATTTAGATGAATTTATGTTTCTTTGTAAACTTGTATAAATTAGATGAATGTAATATGTAAATAAATGACTAAAAATGACATGATTCGACAAGAGAAGAAAATCGTCGAGAGTCGATATTTTAATATTTTAATTATTTTTACAAACACATCTTCCTTCAAATGCATCCTTTAAACTTATTTATAATTTTGAATGATTTTGTCAGAGAACATGTTTTTACTATAAAATTATATTGGTCAGTCAATCTTGACCACCTACGGTTTAACATGAAGATACTATTAATGTGTTTAAACATTGGTTGAATATAACTGTGACTGAAAAATATTGAACTTTAGATCAAGATTGTTTATAGGTTAGAATCTTATAAACATTCTATATCGAAATCAAATCACTCTAATTTAATATATAATATAAAGTTGACCTAATACATATGTTTTGACATATATATCTTGAAGTGTTAGATATATTTCAAAAGATTATATTAAAATATGATTAGTATTTTATATCTCTAACTAAAATCAAATAGTTTTGAGTTAATCTTATTATTATTATTTCAGAACATTCGCTAACTCCTTTGAGCAAAAACAAAAATTATAATTGAAAAGTATTTAGTATTTTCACAAACTACAAATCTTCTTGATCTCGAGAGAGGTGATTTGTGAGTTGAAGTTGTAACACCGAGACAAGAGCCGTGTTGTCTCTTCTTTTTGTATTTTATTCATAAAAGTATATGTTCGAATATGCTCATTTCTAGAATTAAAGTACCAATTTATTGTAATTTGTATATTTGTAAAGTATTAGACCGAATCTCTATGCAATATTTAAACATTCAAAAATGCGATTTAAGAAATGATTCAAAGAATTTAAAAGAGAAATACGTATAGACAAGAAAATATATATATATATATATGTATATTCCTTTACCATAAAGTCTTCAATTAATTTTTACAAAAATGAGAATAAATGTTTGTAAATCAAAAACCAAACGACCTTAATCTTTAGATATTGACATATATACATACTATATTTATAGCGTAATCCAGATTCCATTTGTATTCAATATTTACGTTAATTTTCCATTTCATGTATCATATTTTTTTGTATTCAGCTTAACAATGAAGATATTGAGATGTTTTTAAAGATTTTGTTTTGTTTCAACACAATTGGATTAACAAGATTGCCCATCACTTAAATATACTTTATCACACAATTTTCTAGAACTAAACTCAAGTATAGAATATGAAAAATATTTGAATGCTCCATGATTAATATACTTTAACTATCATAAATAGTTAAACACCAAAATAATTTTCAAAATGGATAACTTTATAATCATAATTTGTATCTTATTTTTTCATATACTTTCAAATATAACTACAATTTTACTAATAAAAACAGTGATAATCTTAATTGTAGAAGCAACTTAGGGTCAAAAATAAACCTTTGATTTTGTGTTTTAATTTTTATCGAAAACTAATTACTACTATTTAGTTAGACAATTAGAGATCATATTATAAGTCAAACATTAGTTGATTTCAGTTTAGATATTCAAGATTACTATATAAATAAAACTTTCCAACAAAAGAAATTCTAACTATGAGTTTCATTCAAAAATTATAATTATGAGAACAAATAATTAAAATTCCAAATAGTTAGGAGGTTTAATTAACTCTTAATTGTACCAAATCATGTTCATGGGAAGCATAAAAGTGCTTAATGATGGTGGTGGACAACACACCAGATATTTTGGAATTGTATTAGATTCATATTTATATGCTTTTTATATTATGTTATATCTATATTTTTTTTGTCAATTTTGGGTCATAAATGGTCGGTCTATTAGCCAATTTCTTGCAAATGCAAGTGGGAGGACTCGATTCTAGGATGTGCAAGTGTGCATGCCTCTTGTGTACTTACTATCTGCCACTACACTAAATGCCACTTGCTATATTTCGTTATATTAGAAGCCTAATCTCATTATTCATTTTGTTTTATATTGTGTTACCTATAACCTAACTCATTATTCATTTTGTTTTATATTACTTTACGTTTTTGCTTCAAAAGTAGATCATTTTAAAATTTCAACGACGGCTTTAAATCGAATCCTGCTACATGGTTTTTTTACTTTATGATATTTACTATTCCCTTTATTTGATATTATATATCCTTTTAAAACATAATTTTTTTTGAATAATTATTGTTTTATATAATGTTGTATATCATAGAATCTGAAATTAATACATGAGATTGAAGTAAATTTATGATTATTTATATTTTCTGAAAAAATCATTTATACTATTCCATTATATCATAGATCAGAGCCAGTTAAAAAATTGTAAAGTACATATATACTTTTCTTTTCTGTCACAAAGTAAGAATACTTATTACTTATTATTCATATGGAACATATTTATTTTATTAAGGTGTTATAATACAGTGACTTAAACTTGAAATTACAGAGTAATTAAACATCTATGATACAGAAAATAAACCTTTATAAAAGGCAAAATAAAATAAAATAAAGAGATGCAAAATAAAAGAAGAAAAATAAAAATTTATTTCTGGAAAAATTTGAGCCAGAAATAAAAATGTACATATATAAACTATAGTTTTTATATTATTATTTTTGGACATTAAACTATTAGTTTATCATTTTGCTTTTTTTAAATTTCCTGCAAAATGTTTGGAAATTTCTCATTTATCCCCAAACCCCCAAAACTTTCTGACCAACAAAACTCAAAAGCTTATGAACAGAGCCTTTGGTCTCTTCACCACCACCACAATCACCAACCTTCTCCGAGTCACCACCGTCAAACTCGGAAGAACTCGAACCTAACTCACTGAGTCGACTCGACCCAACTGAGTCAACTCGTTTTCCCGATCTTTTTTTCCTATCTTTTTTCTTCTTTTTAATCTCCAAACTATCTTCAAAGGCGTCAATGATCTGATGAATGAGTTTACGATTCGTTGATGAG
>JAKUCM010004576.1:0-17500 GCA_023374145.1 Lepidium sativum | reverse complement strand
ACATAAGAACTCTTGAATGGAAATTTTCAAATGTGTATCAAATGAAAAAACATAAGCGAAATAAATAACAAAAAAGCAATATATATATATAATATACATCCTCGTTATATATAAAAAGGAAACCTATGTCTTCGAGTGTGGTGGTCTATCCAATCAGTTGACTTTGTAGGACTTTTTCGCTGACTTTAATTAAACTCATTTCTCAATTTTCAATTATATTTTTGAAATAAAATATTTCGCGCCTTTGAAACTCAGTAAGTAATGTATATGGACCAACATTGGTCTGACTATTGAACTAGAGTCTTTTTTTTTCAATTATTAAAAGTCTATGTTCTGCTTCGACTGGAGCTATAAATAGATAACAGAACCAAGCAGAAATAATATCAAACCAAAGTTGTTTTCTAGTTCTTTGGAAACCAAAAGAATAATTCAATGGCTTCTTACTCAAGATTTGTATACGTGCTTCTTCTTCTTTTATGCATTATTTTTGCATTGCTTGGGGGAAGTTATGGAGACAATGCGGAAAATAACAATAACGATGATGATTGCTTTTCTCGAAGTTGGCGTGGTTGTGGTAGTTTCTACGGAAAAGTTGCCAAAAGATATGGTAGCGGAGGTTATGGTGAAGGACGTGATGACTATGATAGGTATGGAGTTGGAGGTGGTACGAGTGGATATAGTGGTGGTGGTGGTGGCGGCGGCGGTGGTGGTGGTGGTGGTAGTAGCGGTAATGCAGATGGAGGTTTTGGTTATGGAAGCGGGTCTGGTGCTGGTGCTGGAGTTGGTAGTATAGGAGGTGGAGCAGGAGGAGGTGGTGGTGGAGAAGGTAAGAGTAGTAGTGCAAATCGAGGATCAAGTCATGGAAGTGGCTCTGGTGCTGGTGCTGGAATTGGTGGAATATCTGGTGGAGCTGGAGGTGGTGGAGGAGGCGGTGGAGGAGAAGGAGGTGGTTCCAATGGAGGATCAGGTCATGGAAGTGGATCTGGATCTGGAGCTGGAGCTGGAGTTGGTGGAACTGCTAGTGGAGCTGGAAGAGGTGGAGGAGGCGGTGGTGGAGAAGCGGATAGTTCCAATGGAGGATCTGGTCATGGAAACGGATCTGGAGCAGGAGTAGATGGAACAACTAGTGGAGCAGGAGGAGGTGGAGGAGGTGGAGGAGGCGGTGGTGGAGAAGGAGGTGGTTCCAATGGAGGATCAGGTCATGGAAGTGGATCTGGAGCTGGAGGTGGAGTTGGTGGAACAGCTGGTGGAGCTGGAGGAGGTGGAGGAGGCGGTGGTGGAGAAGGGGAAGGTTCCAACGGAGGATCTGGTCATGGAAGCGGATCTGGAGCTGGAGTTGGTGGAAGAACTGTTGGAGCAGGAGGAGGTGGAGGAGGCGGTGGTGGAGAAGGAGGTGGTTCCAATGGAGGATCTGGTCATGGAAGTGGATCTGGAGCTGGAGTTGGAGTTGGTGGAACAACTGGTGGAGCTGGAGGAGGTGGTGGACAAGGGGATGGTTCCAAAGGAGGATCCGGTCATGGAAGCGGATCTAGTGCTGGTGTCGGAGTTGGTGGAGCAGGAATAGGTGGAGGAGGTGGTGGTGGAGAAGGAGACGGCACCAATGGAGGATCGGGTCATGGAAGTGGTTCTGGAGCTGGAGTAGGTGGAGCAACTGGTGGAGCAGGAGGAGGTGGAGGAGGCGGTGGTGGAGAAGGAGGTGGTTCTAATGGAGGATATGGTCATGGAAGTGGATCTGGAGCTGGAGTTGGAGTTGGTGGAACAGCTGGTGGAGCTGGAGGAGGTGGTGGACAAGGTGATGGTTCCAATGGAGGATCCGGTCATGGAAGCGGATCTGGTGCTGGTGCCGGAGTTGGTGGAGCAGGAATAGGTGGAGGAGGTGGTGGAGGAGGTGGTGGTGGAGAAGGTGGCGGCACCAATGGAGGATCGGGTCATGGAAGTGGTTCTGGAGCTGGAGTAGGTGGAGCAACTGGTGGAGCAGGAGGAGGTGGAGGAGGCGGGTGGTGGAGAAGGAGGTGGTTCCAATGGAGGATTTGGTCATGGAAGTGGATCTGGAGCTGGAGTTGGAGTTGGTGGAACAGGAATAGGTGGAGGAGGCGGTGGAGGAGGTGGTGGCGGAGAAGGAGGCGGCACCAATGGAGGATCGGGTCATGGAAGTGGTTCTGGAGCTGGAGTAGGTGGAGCAACTGGTGGAGCAGGAGGAGGTGGAGGAGGCGGTGGTGGTATCAATGGAGGTTCAGGTTATGGAAGTGGTTATGGTGCTGGTGCTGGAGTTGGTGGAACAACTGGTGGAGGTGGAGGCGGAGGTGGAGGAGGTGGTGGCGGAGGGGGAGGTTCTGGAAATGGATCTGGCTACGGTAATGGTAGAGGTTATGGTGCTGGTTTTGGTATGGGGCAAGGTAGTGGAAGTAGTGGTGGTAGAGGTGGTAGCGGTGGAGGTAATGGTGGTGGAAATGATAGTGGTAACGGAAGTGGAAGTGGAAGAGGAGAAGGATATGGAACGGGAGGAGGAATTGGAACTGGTAATGGAGGAGGAGTGGGTTTTGGAATGGGTATTGGTTTTGGTATTGGCATCGGAGGAGGAAGTGGAGGTGGCACCACTTACCAAACCAATTTCAACGGAGACAAAACTTCTCCCTAAAGAGACTCTCATACATATCTCATTTATCAAATAAGGATTCTTAATTTCATATATTTATTTCGTTATTCTATTTAATAATCTCATGGATAGAAATCATGTATGATGAATTCTTTTTCTGAAATAAATCAAACTACAGTAAGTTGTTTTGATCAAGACATAAGTTAAAAAGACGATTGCAACTATTAATCACAACTGTACTACTTTATGATTAACAAAATTTAGGTAGCTATGTTTTGATTTGGTTAACTTTTCAATGATTTTTGTGTTAGAAGTATGAGAAATTACATTTTTCTTTTCTAAAGAATTTGTGTGACAGCCCGAGGATAGGTGGTCCAATGGTTTAGTCACTTTACAAATTCTCAAGGCATCAGGGATCGAACCCTCTACCTATAGTAGTAGGAGCGGGATTAAAGCCACTAGACTAATTGACAAAAAAAATAAAAATTGTGTGACATATCTTAGGTGAATATGACAAATGAAAAGTTAAAATTAGGTAAATTAACTAATAGTTTTGCAGATCTATAAAATGTTTCTTAACACTTTGATTAACATCTCAACTAATTTTGAGATAATTTAGTTGTTATGTATGCAGCAAATTTATGTGTAGACAGACTTTGGCTCAAGTGATAAGGAATTTACCCAAAACGATAAGTGTGGATATAAGCTGTAGTTAACGCTATTATGTGGAATAGTTTAGATCTTTGACTCATATTTTTTCTGGGGATTGAGTTCCGAGTTGATAATAATACTTAAAATGTAAATCATTTTTATAAGTGGATATGACCACTTTGTGGGTGAAAGCCTCGAGACGAAAAGCCACTTTGTAAAATAGTTCATATTAAAAGTAATTTAAGAAAAATTACGATTCATACATATAAGAGAAGGTATATGTGAACTTATAAACTGAAGAAAATATATTTTCAAGAGAAATTTAATTTCCGAACAAAATTGTTGATCTTACATGAAGAACAGAACAAAAACATGTTCTCAAGACCCTTCTTGTTCTAAAACAAAATCAAAACCAATAAGTACGTATCATTTATACACATTGTTCTCAAGACCCTTCTTGTTCTAGAACAAAATCAAAACCAATAAGTACGTATAATTTATACACATCCAAAACTCATATAAAAAGTACGAAAAATATAAAAGATTCGACCATTAAAATGAAACTCCTATTGTCTGTTGTCACCACTGCTCGTAGCCACATTATTATTACTGCTGCTATTAGTCTGATGAGCTGAACCATTGATAATAGACGTAATTGCTGCTGCTAGAGCCGTCGCAAAGTTTGGATCGGACGCAATCGCTGCACTAGCGGCACTAACGCTCTCAGCCATTGAGGAAGTGGTCGCAAGATGAAGTGGGTGAGCCGGTAACGGTGGGCCGGGAAACTTGGACTGTTGTTGATTATGATACAAAGCTTGACCCACCACTTGAGGCAAAACCGCCGAGTTGAAACCGGGCCGTTGAGCGAACTGCGTCAATGGGTTATTAGTGGTCATATTTGGGTTGTTGCTGTTGGGTGAATTGGTAAGGTCCAGTGTGATGGTTGGGAATGGCGCGGAGGCTGAGATTGTGGCCATGCTTGAGGAACAAGGCAAGATGGCTCGAGCTAAGAAGTTTGTTGGGTTCATTAAACCATCTTGGCTTGACATTGAGCCCGAGAGGAGCATGCTTGCAGCTGCGGTAGTTGTTGAGGCCATAGCCATTGCAGCTGGTGGGAGTAGATGGTTGTGGTTTCCTTCGTAGGTGGTTATGAGAATAGATCTGTCTTCTGCGCAGCGTTGCACCTATAATTAAGACATCATTGGTTAAGGCTTCGATTGTCTCAAACCCAACTTCTAGATTATATCTTATATTCCTTAAGTTTATTGCCAAATTAATGTGTAAAAGCATACGTACTTGCTTGCGAACAGGACATCCACCAGCCATTGTGCAACGATAATAAGCTCGCGGGCACGGGTTTCCTTTAGCCATTTTTTGCCCGTACTTTCTCCATTGACATCCATCGCTTATCTATATAACAAGTTAACATAAAGCTTAGCTAAGTTCTAATAGAAGCTTATGCCTGGCTAGGTTAACCTAGGGATCAAACTAAGGGTTACCATCGGAGCTTCAGATCGGGCACGAACTGAGACACGGGATTTTCGCATGGTGGCTTCTGCGGCCGACTGATCAATAGCGTTTCCATTGTTGTTGTTGTTGCTACTGGAAGATGGGTTATGTTTTGGGAATTTATTAGGGTTTCCCCAAGCATTAGTAGTCTCAGATTCCTCCGGGCTTTCTTCTCTCACAAGCATTTTCTTTCCGTTCTCTAAAGGCGAAGGAGGAGAACCGGAACGAACTGTTGTCCTCTCTTCAGATGAGACGTCAGCATCATGCTCGGCCACAGAAGACGGCCCGAGGTCCATGAACTGCCTTGGCACCATGGCTTGCAGTTCCTGCCGTTTTCTTCCTTCTAATTTGCCCTCAGTCACCTAAGTTCAAGAAAAAACACAGCTGAGGGAGTGTACTTTCATATACATCGATTAAGAAATTATTATGACAATCAATTTCGTCTTATGTGGGTTCGTCTTTTTGTATTTCATATTAGTTTAGGTGTAATTATATGACGACGTTATGTAAGATTAATTAGTCTCAAATTTATAGCCGTCATAGCGACCAAAAATAAAGTTGGTAAGAATTATAACGTTTCAACAACTAAGAAATCCCATTGATCAACTATAGATACATTTGGTTTGTTCACATATTTTCAACAACTAAGTAAAAAGGAAAATTTTTAATTACCAGGAGATGATCTTGGGAGGAGTTACGTTTCTCTTGTTGCCTCATGAGGGTAAGTCGCATTTGTAAGGAATTGAAATTGTTAGTTGCTTGACTTAACAATTCTCTTAGCCTTTGATTCTCAATTTTCACCTTCTTCAGCTCCTCTTGTAGTTGTGCGTTCTTCATTTCATTTGTTACAACCAATAAAAACATATACAACTCAGAAAAACCAAATATATATATATATATATATATATATATATATATTATCCAATATTTTGATCAACTATTTATAAAAGTACCTCAATTTTTCCACGTTTTTCTTCCATATCCATAGACAGTCCATCATCCACCATTGATTCATCGCTTCCAGTTTTCGCCGTCAAAAGATTCAGCCCGATCTATTTATATTCACAACATATTGATTTCATTAACTAGATTCAGCTCGATCTATGTTGTAGCATAAGTATGAAAGAATGGATTATACTTACATTTACATCTCTAGAACGATTGTTATTACTATTTTCAGCTCGTGAACTCTCCATTTTGACGAGAACGTTGTTGGTTTCGTCTTCTTTGTTTACTCTATCTCTCTTCTCAGAGAAGAAGTCAACTTCATCAACCACCACACGATGCTCATCCAACGGTGTCTGATCGTGACGAAGCTCGTCACGTGAACCACCTAAACTCACTGGAAACCGGAACATCTAAGTCTGTCCAATACTGATTAATGACACGATGATCTTTTTACTTTGTCGTTGATCAGATTCTCCGAAGCCCTAGAAAAAGAATATTAACTTGCTAGATAAGATATAAGATACTTGTAGATAATCAAAATCCTGTTTAATGGATTATACAGTATCCTTGAACTGGTTCTCCATATATAGGAAGGATCAAAGCAAATAAATAGATCTCAGAGAAAAGAGAGAGAAAGAGTATGTGGCTATCAATTAGAGAGTCTCTTACGGGTCCAGATGCTTCGCCTTCAAAAATGGTGTTGACGTCGACTCAGAAATCTCTTCAATTTCATTTTATAATGTAATTATAGATTATATATGTAAATTGTTTAATTGTAATAAGAAGTTTCGTGGAGATTTTTGGTTAAGGCTAAAAAGCGTCAGAGTCTGCGTCATATGTCTGCCACCTGACACTATAGCATGAACGTGGGTCCTATAATCTAACTACAAGATTTGCACGTTTTATTACTTTTCTAACAAACATAATGTTGTTTTCTTATTTGAGTAATACTAAACTACGTGCTGTTGCAGTTATCATTATAAACACTGCATGTTGTTTTCCTTTTATGCATTTTAACTCCATGCTTTTTGTTTTTGTTGATTTAATTAAGGTTTAGCAATATCGGTACGGAACTACTATTAGACGTGTTTGATCAGTGTTTTTTAAGATTAATCAGATACATTTAAGATATTTCTATGATTTTTTGTAAGATATTAAAAAGTCAAAATTTTCTTTTAGATATATTTTTGATTCATTTTTTTTCAGATTTCTTCTCATTGGAAGATGTCAATAAACATGCGGCGAAATGTAGGTGTTTTGTAGAGAAGCTATTTTTATACCAATTGGAAATTGGTTATACATAAACTAAATTAGAGTTTTATCAACCTAGAGATTTTAACGTCCTCAGCAGCGAAGAGAACAAGAGCAGCGAAGATCAAGCTATCGTTTCTGGGCTGGGAAAGATGGTATTATCCAGAATTAAAGTTTACCGGGGTGATTGATGATGAGCAGTAAGTTTTCTTCAAACCCTAATTGGAAAAATAGATTTAGATTTGTGAAATTGGATGATAGTTTAGGGTTATTCCATACGGGATTATCCTTTGATTGTGTCTTGTTAGTATGTCTGGGGATTAAAGTCATCATCTCGGGTAACATTATCTCCGCTGATGACTCTAGCGTGAACCCTAATTTTAGGGCTTTCACCCGAGACTCGAACATGGATTTTCAAAGGATATGGTGGTTAATTTGGAGTCAATCTGGGAGAAGAATCATGGAGATTCTGGCAGATCCTCCAATCATATCAATCATAATAGTTGAACCGCCTCCATTGATGGTCTATAACCAGAGGAGGAGGGTTTTTAGGATTACTGTTTATAAGATCAGTATACTGATGGTCAATAGGTTCTTATCCATAAGGGCTAGGTCTGATGCTAAGACTTCGGGGATAAAATGGTGTTTGCGGCGTTTGGTTGGGGATACTAAGTTCAAATCATTGAACACGATGCTTAGTGTCTATAAGTCTGTGACCAATTCATTCTGGTTCACAAGTTTTTTCTTTGCTATTTTGTTACAAGGTCACTTATCAAAAAGATGCTCTTACATTACATTTAGGGCTGTTGACATGAGATTTGTGTGGCTAAATGGAAAATTTGCCTCTCTGTTTGTCAAATGGGTGTCTCGGCGGACAAACCACATCGAACATGATAAAATCAAATTCATTGAGGGTGTGGTCGCCTTGTCCCTGAGTGTTGTGGCTTGGTTTTTGAAAAAATTGTGGGTCATGTGTAAATGTAGTACAAAGACTTTGATCTGTATCGAATTTGGCTGCAACTGGGGTATGTCCATGATAATTATTGGCTCCTTGTTCGGGTCCTGGAATGTCCTAGATCATATAGGGCCTACTAATCCTGGTCAAAACGATGCCAAAGCAAAGATAAGCGGTCCAGTTAATCGGAATGGTGAGTTGGAAGCTAGATATAATAGGAGTGGGTTAAAATTTGACATAATCTTTATCAAATTAAATTATCAATTGCTATGCCAATTTCAGTGTAATGTGCTTTCAATGCTCTGTAAGAACATTGTAGGTGTCATGAGATGGATGAATTGTGTACTGACATATATGGTCTTACTTGGTTGTACAAGGAATGTTTGCTGACAGCTGGAAGTAAGGCGAACTCGAAAATATGGAGAAAATGAACCCATAATTCGGAGGATTAGCAGGTTAGTCACTTGGAAGTTTTTGCAATCGTTGGAAAACTTAAGGCCATCAAAATATGGAGATAGTAGTGTACGAGACCTCAATAAGGAGCTGGAACCGAGTGAAAGCTCTCAGATTGTTGAGGTGCTGGAATCGGATAATCTGGAACAGAGCAAAACTGATGCTCTAATCGTTGATGCAGATAACAATGAGGATGCCGATGAGGATCTGTTTGATTCAGAAGCATTGGAGGATAATATATTAGAGGAACTGGCTTTGGAGGTTGTACTAAGTAACCACAAAGAGATGTCGGTGGAAGAGGAGGTTGTTGTACATGAGAACATAGCATCCAAACTGCAAAAGTGGATGGCAACTCGATAAGTTAAACCACCATCTGGGGTGGTGAAACATGTCTCAAGACATTCAACGCCACTGCGTGGTGTATCTACGAAGAAACTGGCCCTAGTGAATGCGGTTTCTCCCCGGGTAACGCCGAGGATAGCAAAGCCAATAGAAGGCAAAAATAAGGAGCATACAAAAGCTCTTTGAAGTTTTAAGTTTATGGATTTTACATTTACGTGTTGGAATTGTCAGAGTATTGGCAACAAACTTTCAATAAATCACCTTAGAGACATTTGGAAGTCTTTTAAACCTGAATTTCTTTTTTTATCTGAAACAAAAAAATAAATTTCAGTTATTGGAGCGAATTCAAGTGCATTTAGGATACAATTATTTGATCACAGTAGAACCAGTTGGTTTAAGTGGAGGCTTAGCCTTATTCTACAAAGATAATTTTAATGTCCAAATTAATTATAAAGACAAAAATATGATTGACATTTCATTAGACATTACTAATGTAAGGTCGCATATAACTTTTATATATGGTGAACCCTAAGAGGAAACAAACCTCATCTATGGGAGAGAATAACTAGGATGGGTACATCGAGATTAGGACCCTAGATTATTAGTGGTGATTTTAATGAGAACACGGGGAATCATGAAAAACAATGAGGGAATCCACGAAGTATGAATTTTTTCCTATCTTTTAATCAAATGTTGAGAGATTGTGGGATGATTGAGTTCCCGAGAATAGGAAACTTCTGGTCCTGGAGGGGAGTACGTAGCAATGGTGTGGTTCGTTGCATTTTGGATAAGGCATATGATAATGATGACTGGTATGATAAATTCTCAACAGGGGAAATTCAGTAGTTGGAAATGATAGGTTCTGATCATAGACCAATAGTTGGTAGATTTAAGGAACATGATAATAGAGGACGTCGTTCACGTTTCTCCTTTGATAAACAGTGGTTACGGAAAACCGGCTTTCGAGATATAGTGAAATGCAGCTGGTCTAGACTAGGCGGACGTTCATCTAGTGATGAGGCTTTCTCTACTAAAATAAAAAAATTTCGCAGAGAAATTTCCCACTGGAGATGGGCAAATGTGCCATCAGGGCAACAAAGAATAATGGATTTGCGAAGAGTAGTAGATGGCTATACTGTCGGGTCGATAGTAGACTTTGTCGGGTTTGCAGATGCTAACAATAAATTGAAAGAGGCGTACCTTGAGGAGGAGATTTATTGGAAGCAGAAGAGTAGAAATCAATGGTTGAAGGAAGGTGATGAGAATACAAATTTTTTCAAGCCAAAGTTAAGCAGCGACGAGCACAAAATAGAATAACGGGATCAGTTGATGGCACTGGATCCTGGGTTAGTAAAAACTCAGACATAGTACACACAATAACAGCATATTTTACATAACTCTTTTCGAGTAATGGGTTACTGGAGGTCCATGTTCCAGAAATTGAACCTAGAATCACAGATTTTGATAATCAATTGTTGATGAGGCCAACTGATGATCTAGAAGTCAAAAATGCTTTATTTTTGATGAATTCAGATAAGACCCCGGATCCGGATGGTATGACGGCCCAGTTTTATCAATATTCATGGGAAATTGTGAAAAGGGATTTAGTAATGTCGGTAAATAATTTTTTAGAGAAGGGGGAGTTTGATAGATGTTTGAATAAGACAAATATATGTCTAATTCCAAAAATACCTAGACCTACAAATATGACGGAGTTTCGTCCAATTAGTTTATGTAATATTACTTATAAGATTATTTCCAAGATTTTATGCCTACGTTTGAAACGAATTCTTCTAAAGTTAGTCTCATAAACGCAGTCTGCCTTTGTGGCTGGGCGTCTAATCTCGGATAATATTTTGATTGCTCAGGAAATGGTCCATGCTCTGCGAACAAATGGTTCGGTGAGGGGTAGTTTCATGGCAATAAAGACAGACATGAGTAAAGCTTATGATAGGGTGGAATGGAATTTTATTCAAGCTCTATTATCTAGATTAGGATTTTGTGAAAAATGGATACGGTGTATTATGTGGTGTATTAGTAGTGTGGAGTATTCTGTACTGATTAATGGGGTTTCGGAGGGTAGAATCAAGCCTTACCGGGGTTTACGTCAGGAGGACCCACTGTCACCATACTTATTTATTTTGTGCACTAAAGTTCTTATCGCTAAAATTAATAAGGCTCTGGTGCAAAATCTTATTACTGAAATCAGAATTGCACGGACAAGTCCGACAATTTTGCATCTGTTATTTGCGGATGACACGGTGTTTTTCTGTAAGGTAACCCCAGGGGAGGCTACACAGATACTTACTATTCTTAATGAGTATGAACTAGTTTCGGGACAGAATATCGATTTTGACAAGTCGTCAATTCAATTTGGTAAAGGAGTAAAACAGGAAGATATAAACATTGTAAGAAATATTGTGGGAATTAGGAACGTGGGTGGTCTGGGGTTATACATGGGTTTACCAGAGTGCATTAGTGGTTCTAAAACAAAAATCTTTGCGTACGTGGCTGAGACATTGGAGAATCGGGTTGCGAACTGGACGACCCAGTTTCTATCTAAAGCTGGGAAAGAGATTTTAATCAAATCAATCATAACAGTGCTGCCAACATATGCAATGACATGTTATAGGTTGCTTAAAGAGGTATTGCGGAGGATTCAATCCGCGGTGGCCAAGTCTTGGTGGGCAACTTCAGGTACATCTGGAGGAATTCACTGGAAAAAGTGAAAATATTTATGTCAACCTAAATCTAAAGGAGGACTGGGTTTCAGGATGTTAGAAGATTTCAATACAGCGCTATTGGCTAAACAGTTATGGCGACTATTAGAATTACCTGATTCATTGTTAGCTAAAGTGTTTCAAGGGAAATATTATAGGGATCAGAGTCTGCTAGATGCACAATCATCAGCAGGATCATCTTATGGTTGGCGTAGTCTTATGTCCAGTAAGGAGTTGATTAAGTTTGGACTTATTAGGAAAATAGGTGATGGTAAACAGATTAGAGTGTGGAAGGATCCTTGGATCCTGGATGTTTATCCTCGACCAGCATTCTAGTCAGATTTATGTGTTTTCCCAGATTTGACTGTCGATCAGTTTATTGATCACAATACTGGGAGATGGCGGGAAATGTTGGTTCGACAATATTTTAAACCTAGAGACGTCGAATTAATTCTAGCAATTTGGATTTTGAAGGGGACACGTAGGGATAACTGGAATTGGCATTTTACAAAATCTGGGAGATATTCGGTTAAGTCGGGATATTCCCTATTGGCTGAAAATAGCGGAGTGACTAGACTTCAATTTGGACCAAAGTTTGATAATCTCTTTCAGAGAATTTGGAAGTTAAATTGTTCAAATAAAATAAAGCATTTTATGTGGCAGTGTTTGTCACGATGTATAGCGGTATTTCAAAATTTGACCAGAAGAGGTCTTGGCGGAGATGCTCGGTGTCCGCGGTGTGCGGCAGAATCCGAGACGATAACTCATATTCTGTTTGATTGTCCCCCGGCTCTCCAGGTCTGGGCATTATCCCTTATACCCTCAGGTCTAAGGGTGCTGTCGGGCAGGTCAATATGGGCTAACCTAGACTATTTATGGTCGCGATTCTCAGGTCGGGGGATGGTGGAATGTTTCCTTGGATCATATGACATATTTGGAAAGCTAGAAATGGGTTCTGTTTTTCGAATATTGATTTGGATCCTAGAACGGTATTGCAAAGAGCATTTTCAGACTTTAAAGACTGGAATCTTGCTCGTCATGGGTCTATGGTTCCGTTAGACGTTAGTAGGTCTAAGGTCGATTCATCGAAGTCGGCAATGATTTTCCCTACCACAGCCAATCAGCCGTTCACAGGGTATAGATGCTTTGTGGACGCTTCCTGGAAAAACACCGATCAGTATTCTGGATTCGGGTGGATTTCTTTTCCAGATTCAGTGGACGGATTATTATCGGGATCAGAGCGGGGGTACTGTAGTCTTACGGTTCTGCACGCTGAGGTGGAAGCAGAGCGTCAAATTCAGGAGGTAGAGGTGTCTACGGACTGTGAAATGGTGTGGCACATCTTTAACCAACCTGAGGAGTGGCCGGCGTTTGAGACATATCAGGAGGAGTTCTAGCAGTTACGGTCTCTTTTCGAGGTGTGTATCTTATCTGTCATCCATAGGCGTTGAATTTGAAGGCTAATGCGCTGGCACAATTTAAAAGATTATATGGGCCTCTGATGCTTCTTGTCTGTTTTCTACCCTTATCATATTTCTATTTCTGTTGTTGACCAAAAAAACTAAATTCTGATTTATTATTTCCTGTTTTCAAGAAATCTTTTTGACTATTCAATTCCTAATATTAGAAACAACGAAAAACACCGCTAAAGACTAGATCGCCACCTTTCACGTGATTAAGAAAATGTGTTATGGTAAAAGAATATTCTTACTAAAAATTAAGAGTCATTAGCTAAATAAACTGAGAAAACCTCGGTGTTTAGACCTGATACTTTTATATAAATATAATATATAGACGTGTGTATAGCTAGAAAGAAATGAGAGTGCAAAAAAAAAATCTTAAAGGTTTGATTTGGTAAAATTGCATAATTATTTAATAATAGAAATAAAATAAAATTATAAAACAAAAAATATATAAATGAAATACTGTATAAAAAAAAAAATCAAAATCATACGTGATTAAATAACTTTTGCTTGATGGCGTAATATAATTTGACTAATATATAACTATTAATTTTAATAAGTTTTCAAGATATTATAAATATTTCTTATATAAAGAAAACTAATAATTTGTAAAATAAAATTATATATTTAATACTTAAAAAGTATTTTATAAATGTGTCAACATCCAAAAACTTTAGATATTAGTTATAAGTAACTTTGGTTATTGATTTTTTTATTAATAACTAATCATTTAATCAAAAACAAATCTTTATTTTTAAGTTCTCCAAATTAGAGTAGGTTGAGATCTGGATCCTCCACTTCATACCTAACTAAATTAGAAGCAAATCAATTTAACCATTTGTTTTTTGGCAAATTATCTACTATATTAATTAATGTTGGATGTGTTCACCTAATTTACTAATATGTGGTTGTGTAAACTTACTATTATTGCTTGGCTATTTGTCATAGTAATTCACGTTGGAACAAAAAAAACTTAAAGGTAAGTATTATTATTATTTTAATTTTTTCTGTAAATTTTTAGGCAAAAATAAAAGTTGCAGAACATTAGGTTATTATGCATATTATGCTGATTGACATAATTGCATTAGATTACTTTCTTAGGCGAATATGTAATTACTAATAGAATTTTTTTTGAAAAAAATTAGTTTGACCAATAAAAAGTTAAGTGGCTGAGCTCTGAATAAATATATAAAAAAGTATTGTTAGTAAGATTTGAGGAAAAACGTGCTCTGTCACTTAATATGTTGAGTAAGTTTAGTTACCTTTTCAACTAATTTCGTAAGTATTAAGGTCGAGGTTTGACGATTTGTAGAGAAACAAAAGTTTCAAGTGGGAAAGAAAGGTTGACGAGCTATTTCTTCCTGAAATATTCTATATAACACCAGATTATATGCCCCATTAGATCACCCGTTTGCGAATTCTGTTAAGAAAAATCCTTGTTACAGAAAATCGAAAACCTAGTCTCAAATAACGATTAGAGATTCTCAACTTTATTGAAATTCAGAAATAGACAAGATCCGTTTATTATCAAATATGTCTTTAATCGTTAAAAACAAGATCCGTTTATTCTTTCTTTTAGATTTATCGTACTAAATATCTTAAAATATACTGTCAAAATTGGATTCTCTGGTGTTATTATTAAAGATGTCCTTTACTAAAATTAACTAGTATATTAACTTATAAACACTTATAAAGTGTAAGCTTATATTTGATTTTACGTTCTTATGGTCAAAAATGACTAAAAGACCTTTTTAAAAATCAGTTTTGAGTGTTTCACATCTACCTTATTTTACTAAAATGAACTAGTATATTAACTTATAAACAATTACGAAGTGTAAGATAAAAAGGTCTTTTAGTCATTTTTGACCACAAGAACGTAAAATTAAATCTACTAACCTATGATACTTATTTTAGTTTAACCAGATTTTGATGATTTTATATTCTAACGTGCAAGTGTATACGAACAAGTGTAATAAGTATGGAATTGAACCATAAGATGTAACTATCACTTACTAAAAGTACGAGAAATGAACTTATCTAAAAATAGAGTAGTCATCTATTGTGATCAAAGTAAATATAGATATTAAATGGACATCATCTCGGTTTGCAAAATAAAAAGAGTAAGGATAGAAAATAATTTTCTTCGTGCCAAGTAGAGATTGAGATTTTTTTCCAAAATGTATAGAAGTAGTTTTCAGATTAATTCTTTTGGTTTTAATTAACGTTAAAATAGTATGTACATATAATATGTGTTTATTTTTTAGGTCTCCTATGTGAAAAGACAAAATGATGTTAACATCATATAACAATCTACATCCAAGCAGATATATGTAGCTTTAAAAGGACAAAACAAAAACATAGATTAAATCTAAAATGACAAAAATGTGTTAGAAATTAATCACATATAAATTATGGATCAGTCCACAGTTGCGTGAGAGAGTAGTTAAACTGTCAGTTTTCATATATATAGAACAATCTGATCAACTTTCAATAGTCAAAGAAAACATTAAACATCACAGCTAACTATGTACCTTCCGATTTCATATTTGTTGTCAATTGTAGCTTCAATTTCTTGTTTCATTTTAATGGTCATTTTCATTTTTCAATAAAGTTTTAAATATAAAATAATTTTATTTTCTTCTTATTAAATAAATAAAATATTAAATGGTTTAGAATTCTAATAGTCAATCAAGAGGATAATAAAATATTTAACTATCTTTTTAATATGTGTGAAATATTATAAAATAATAACTAATATGAAACCTAGAGGAATACTAATTAACACTGATTTTTAAAATAGTTTATACGACCCATAATGTAAATTAAGTTGCCGACATCAGAGGTCCCAAGTCTTGTTTTGCTGCCATACAATATTAATAAACTTTTCTACTTAATTGCATATTTCACTATCTTACAATGATGCCGTACGACTTTAGATTTTTTTTTTCTAAGTATAATCAGTTCAGTCTCATTGATATAATCCGATAAAATTTAAATGATAAAGAAAATGTTAATATGACATAGACATTTGAGAATTAGTCTACTTTTTATTCTTTCATAGAAAATTAAGATGTCCCAACTTATTTTAAGTCATTTATTGTTATATATAAAATAAAGAAAAACCAATTTTGTTACAGTGGTTATACAGATATTAGTATATAAAATAAATAAAAGATTTTTATCCAATGCAACATATAGTAATATACATGTAATTTAGTGATTTGAAAAAAAATGTATTTAATAAGTAGTTAAGTCTATATTTTTTGTTTTCTTTTCTATTAGAATTTAATTGAAGAGATTGTGTAATTTCAGTAATAGTTTGACGAAAAAAATTTAGATTTGAATCGATCTTATTGTTGATAAAAAAAATCTAGTGGATCACAAAAAAATTGGAATTATTTCCGTAAATACAAAGTTATTCAAAGATATATCATATGGATGTTTGAGAAACATTGGCCATAATTATAAATTGTGGTCTATAGTATTCTCTGAAGACTTGAAACTGTTTTTTTTTTTTTTTTGGCGGAAGAGAGAACACAGTACAGAGCGCACCAAATATATTGACAAGGCATATGATGTTTTGGCAATTTTTTTTAAAAAAAGTTGTAAGTAATAATCAAGAAGTAAGTTGTGTTATTTATATATAGTTCAAGACTTCAAGTTCAAGGTCATATATAGAACTGAATTCAAAAAAGAAAAAATTATTATCATTGATAACTTTTGATAATTGATAAGATCAGGCATGGCCTTTTAGGAGTGCAACAAGTGTTTTTGAATAGGCCTCCATATCTTTTGGAAAAAAATGTCTATATATTAGGGTTTTTTTAATTTTTATTTTGCACCCATTATTAAATCGAACCGGGTATTTCAAATTTAATATAGTTTAAACTATCAAAAACAGATGAACAGAAAAAATCAAATACTCACAGAGGATACACAACTTATTATCATAACAAAACAAAGCATTGACCAATAATGTATATTTTGATTTTCATTATCTAGCTTATACGTCAGCCAGGATGCAATGGCATCTTCCGGTAATAGACTTGGTCAATCGAGTGAATGTATTATAGTATTCAATACTAAATATAATACATATATATATGTGTAAAATAATGTTTAAAATACTATAGTTACTTGATTCTTCCATTATAAGTGCCGATCTTGTCTAGGAAAGGAAGAAGAAAATATCATACAGGTTTTAGACAGAAAATAGGATTTACAAGGAAAATATTACAAAGTCATATGACAGCTAGTAGATCCTCTGTATTTGTTCAATTTTTGAGAAAGTTTAATTCTTGTTTTTAGCAAGATCTTCGGCACAACAAAATATTCTTCGATATTGAAAATCGTCTTCTTTAATCTTTGAATAGAAAGAACATATTGTTCCATCGGGTTCAACACATCTAAGTCTTCACTAATCCTATATACACTCTAATATGATTGGTATGATCAACCAACTCAAAATGGTAAAGATGAGTGGAGTGGAGGTAGAGCCTAGCTCAACTTTAAATGCAGTTGAAATGTTACTTTCGTGGTGGAGCATCATAAGTGGTATGGATCATACTCTCAGTACCAAAAAAACAATCATACGAAAATCCAAACTGATGTG
>JAKUCM010004575.1:0-68939 GCA_023374145.1 Lepidium sativum | reverse complement strand
ATAGGCTCAATGTACAACGGTAATATGCTTAAAATATGAAGGAATTATCACATAATTAAGTCTCCAATGGATAAGTGATGAGGACTGTCGATCTTAGACATGTTGGAGAAGATTTGGTGATCGACGGATATGGAAAGTCTTCAATGGAGAAGATTCGCCTAATCCTATGCGTTCTGGAGCATGGGAAGACTCTCCTGGATACTTCTGAATGTCTTAGAGTGTCTCCTGGTCACCACAAATAATTCTGCAAGCTCTTAAGGGAAGTGGCTCCCGGACTTTCCTTAAACAGATTTGGTTCGGACCTTCTTCTTGTAAAGCGGGTATCTGGAGGATCCGTCGGGCTTTTTGATGCGTTCTTGGTCATTTTGGATCACTGAAAGGCCCAAGAATAATCTCCAAGTGGTCCGGAGTGAAGGCCACTCCTGAGCTGGGCTATGTTGCTCGAAAGTTGACGTTGTCGCGCATAAGACCTTAGTGCAGAAGGTCCAACTTGTAAAATTCATAACTCTCGGCTCCAAGCTTCGATTGGACTGATTGAACCTCTACTAGTTAGATAATTGAGTCAGAAATCCATAGAAATAAACTCCATGTTATAGTTCTCTTGGTCGCGTCTGGAGGCCCTTGATAAGGGAGTGTATGTCTTCCTGATCCTCTGGGGAAGGTTGTTGACGTGAACTCCTTGTTTGCTGCTCCGGTTCTTGAGTGCTGGGTGAGGCATTTAGTTTAGACAGCTGAAGCATGTCTAATAAGCTTGTATCCCCTTTGTCTTTGACACATTTCCCAAGGAAGGCCGTCTCCCCTTTATCTTTGGAGTATTTAGCCTGAAACTCGACAACTGAGTCTAAGTCTTGTCCTGCATCCAATGGTCTTAGGATCCTACCATCGATGATCTTATTAGCTAGGTCAAGCATCCCCTTACCAACCTCCAAAGCATGCTGTTTTGCACGATATACACAAGTCTTTTGCCCTTCCTCCTTCTAAACCTCAAATACCCTTCCCACAAAGGTTTAAGCAGGACATAACAATGAAGTATAAGGCTCTTTTTGTAAATCAAATGAAGGATATTGAGGTAAAGATACCTATACTTGATGCTTTCATGTTAATGCCTCCTTATCATAAATTTTTGAAAGATGTTGTGAAGGAAAGAACAAAAGAGCTAGAGGGTATGGCAGTGGAGACTCATGAGTGCAATGCCATCTTAGAGAGGAGAGTAGTGCAATGCAAGCTAGATGACACTGGGACATTCACTTTACCATGCTCATTGGGTCATTTAACTTTCAGCAAATGTTTATGTGACCCTGGAGCTTCAATTAGCCTAATGCCATTATCTGTTGCTAAGAGGTTGGGGTTCAATCTTTGATTCTAGCTGATAGGTCTGTTTGTTTGCCATATGGTTTGCTGGAAGATATACCTATAATGGTTGGTAAAGTTGTGATGTTCCCACAGACTTTGTGGTGATTGATATGGATGAGGAACCAGAAGATCCACTACTACTTGGTAGACCATTTTAGCCTCTATTGGAGCTGTAATTGATGTGAGGAGTCGAGCAATTGAGCTAAACTTTGGTAAGGATCTCAATATGAAGTTTAACATTAATGATGCAATTAGGAAGCCTACTATAGGAGGTCAAAGCTTCTCAATTGAGGGATTGGATCAGTTGGTCATTAAACCTCCTAAGCTTCCTCGACTTATATTGGTTAAGAGTGGTAAGGCTAGCGACTACTGCAGAAGAATTCCAATGTTTGAAGAGGTTGTTGATGGGAAAAGCCTTCAGTCCTTGTTTGCTTGCAATGAGATCACATATATGCCTTCTAAGGAATCATACAATTTACAAGAATTGGATCTTGGGCCTGATATAGTTTTGAGAACAATTGGATTTGTGGATAGAGTTATGGAGTACAAGGTGAAGAGCAGCAAATATCCCAAACTATTTGCCAAAGTGAAGCAGTTTCTCTTCCCAACGAAGCCCAATTCAGATTGGTCAGGACCTTTCAACATTAAAAAAGTTATGCCTTGTGGAGCCATCACCATGTTTAGCAAGAAAGGAGAGGATCTTCCAGAAAATGGGCAGAAAGTCAAGATTTACATGGTTGATGAAACCATTTCAGAGGGGACCTCAATTCCTCTCTTTGAACCACCCCATGTCTGATGGGCGTGGGAAGTCAAGCTTAGTGACTTAAAACAAGCTCACTTGGGAGGAAATCCATGGTATCCTTGTATATATTTTTCATGCAGTTTTTCTTTGTTTCATTTGATATTTTCTTATGTTTCAGGTTAAGGGACGTGTGTGTCAAACCTTAGGAGGGTCGGACCCAGCCAGATACTCTTCAATTGGAGGCTAAAGCATGCACCACAAGGAATCTGACACCAGAGCATAACACTCGAACAACATCGGCTCGAGTATTCCTCAAATGCACCAGGAACTCCATGCTCAAGCATGACACTCGAGCAAGGCTTGCTCGAGCGTTCCAAGGACGAACCAGAAGCTCCTCCAATTCCAACTTCTTCACTCTCCAATTAGGTACCACCTTCTTTCCCTTCATTGTATATACCATTGCATATTTTCTTTTGACTTGCTGGTCTAGGATCCTCTTTCGGGTTTTTATACACACAAGAGACTGTGTGATTTAAGTTTGGGGGAGGGTTCTAGAGGATATTTGACTTTGTTTTCTTTGATTCTTAGTTTCGATTTTCCTCATTTCATCATATGCATTCCATTTAAGGCATAGAAAAACCAAAAAAAAAAACCATGAAAAAGCATTAATCAAAAACAGAGTGTTCATGTTGCTGCATTGCATTTATATAGGATTGAGTCTAGAGTTTTGGGAATCATCTTGCTAATGATAGACAATCTTACTAGGTTGATTGGCTAGTAACCATAGTGAACTCTTGGACTTGCGTTTTTTCCCTCTTGAACACTGATTGGTAGATCGTTGACCTTAGAAACCGGTGCTTATGTTGTGTCTCAAAAAAGGACTAGATTTGTTTCCTCATAATCAGATTTAATTTTTGCCAAATTAGGGGCTTGAGATACATTGCATAAGATCCTTCCTTAGGTCCATCTAGCTAAGTAGAAAGAAAATCATAAGAAAAATATAGAATCCTACTTCTTACAACTCAGCTCAAATAATATGGTCTAAGATGAACGGGGATTGTGCGTAAACCCGTACCTTCTTGTGTTCATTGATGAAACCATTATGATGTTGCCTAAGGTGAACCGAGACTGTGCGTAAACCCGTACTTTTTTATGTTTCATCGATAAAGCTAATTCATTGATGCCTAAGGTGAACCGAGACTGTGCGTAAACCCGTACTTTTTTGTGTCTCATTGATAAAGCTAGAGCAAATAAGTATGAGTTTGAGCAAATGTAGGAGTTGAAAATAAGAAGTGATTTAAATGCTGAATTAATTGTGTCTAGCTGAATTTGAGGAAGTTGAATCCCAAGGTCTTTGATCGATAGCCCCTCTTGAGGTCTGTACTTTTAGAAATAGGTTTCAAATATGAGTTTCTTTTAGAGTCCAGCTAAGTATTAGGGAGTATTCAGTTTTTATGCTAAGCCTTGATGTAAGTAGATTGTGGTTTTTACAATGGAATGGGGGTTCACATGTGGATTACGGTTTGATAAGTTGTTTTTTTTAGGTGACATGTTCCCATTTGTCAGCAACCTCTCTTCCTTCTTAGCTCTATGCATTTGCTTGAGGGCAAGCAAAAACTAAGTTTGGGGGAGTTTATGTGTCTGCATTTTAGCATGTTTTAGAGGTATTATTTAGCATGTTTTGCATTCATACTTGCATTATTATCATTTTTAGGTCCTTTTAGGCTTAATTTGCATATCTAGTATTGGGCATTGCATACATTGCATAAAAGGCGGATTTCAGGCACTTTTGGAGATTATTATGGAGTATTTTGGACTACAAGAAAACCTATGGGTGAATCGATTGGCCTAAAGTTGAAGTTCAGGATGTGATATAGAAGATTTGGCATATCTCCATGACACTCGAGCATGAAACTCGACCATCATGTGGTCGAGTGGTTTTTTCGCACCAGAACGTTGACTTTTTCGTCATAATTGACTTTTTAGGACTTTTTGTAAAAAGGCCTATAAATACCCCCTTTATGTAATGAAGCAAACCCTAGAACGTTTTAGCCTCTTTTCTTTAAGCAAAAAGACTTTTCTCCTTTTTCTTTTGTAATTTCATTTTGTTTGAATCTTAGATCCTTGTTGATCTTTTGAGAATTCGATTTTCTGCTTTCAATCATTGTTGTTCATCTCTGTCTGATCTTTCTGATGATGTTAATGGTTTACAATTCTGGGTTTATGTTCTTCATCATGAATATTGAGTAGATCAATTAGGGTTCTTGAAGAGATGGTGAGATTAGGGTACATTTAGGGAATTCCAGACTTGTTTTGGGTTGAATAGGCTTAGATCTCTTCAGTCTAGTGTCCTTAATGCTTATTTCTTTCTGATCAATTGAAATATGATGGTTTGGTGTTTCCCACCCAAAAGGTGTTTGTGATAATGCTTGAATGAACTTAGGTTGAGATAACTTCTCCTACCTCAAGAGATTGATTGTCTAGGGTGTTATTAGGCTCTTTTAGGTCTGTGTTTAGTGTCTTGAGCCCTCTAATCGTTGGTGAGAATCAAGTCTGGTTAGGGTTTGAGAGAGGTCCCATTGCATGAGAATGAATGTGATTATTGTGATTCCTTGCCTAGAGGTCATCTAAATAGGTTGATAAACAAGTCTGGAACCCCTAGGAATGCCTTGATCGTTGATCCTTAACCTCAAGAACCCACTTTCCTTTATTGAATTTTCGACTTTTCTAGTACTCTGTTTTTCTGCGAAAACTCTGTTTCTTCATTGCTCTGTTTTCTTCGTCATTGTTCTGTTTTTAGTTGCTCTGCCTTTGTTATGTTTTTGTGTTATGCTTTTACTCTGTTTTACGATCTGTTTTTATTCTGTTTTGCACTTTGTTTTCATTAAGATTGATTAGCATAATATCATTCACCATAATCATCCTGGCTTAGATTAGGTTGAGTAGATTGCATCCAAATTGAATAGTTGCTAGCCCAGATGGATTGACACCTTACTGTATTGCAACTGATTACATAACAGTAGGTTATTTGATACCGTAAAAACCCTGTTATCAGGTTGTTTCACTCTTCATATTAGCCACTGTGAACAGACTCTTTGTTCACCAAGACGTACCAAGATCATATTGATCTTGGGAACTCATACATTTCTTGTGTGCTCTCTCAATATTTGTTATCCTGCAACAAAGATCAAACAACAAAAAGGAACATCAAAACTCAACTAAAACATCAACAAATGGTATCAGAGCAAGGTTAGCACTTAAAGGTGTCAACTTTATTACCAAGAAACGTTTTCTTTGGTAAAGGTGGAAGTTTTTTGGTTGAAAGGAAGTTCTTTGTGGTGTTTTGTGTGAAGAAGAACAAACTTTCTACATAGAAACATGGAGCCGACTCATGGGAGGTTTGAGGTTGATAAATTTGATGGGGAAGAAGATTTCATCATCTCGAAACATAGAATGTTGGCTGATTTGAAAATCATTGGACTGGAATCTGTTATGAAGCCAATAGAACATAGATTAAGTCCAAGATAAACTACTGATGAAGAAGATGGATCAAATGATCTTAAGTGGTTAGACAATGACCGAAGAGCTAAAAATCTTATGAGCATGGTATTACAGATCTAGTGCTAAGAAAGGTTATAAATGAACCAACAACATTCAACATATGGAATGCCTTAGAAGATGAGTACCAAGTCAAGACATTGCCACACATATATCATCTAAAACAGACCTTCTACAGTTTTAGAATGGATGAATCGAAGACTCTTGACAAAAACTTAGATACTTTCTATAAACTATTATCTGATCTATCAAGTTTGAAGTTGATGATGAGTGATGAAGACCAAGCAGCGATTCTACTGAATAGTCTGCCAAGTCAATTCGAAAACCTAGTTCACACATTAAAGTATAGTAGTGGGAGAACCACTATTACTATCAAAGAAATCATAAGATATGCTTACTCAATAGAACTTGAACTGAAGAGTAAAGGACTCTTTAAGTAGAAAGTAGTGAGTGAAGGTCTATATGTGCAAGACATGGGAATATCAGAGAAGTGGAGTTCACCTAGGGGTAAAGGGTCTAGTAGGAGTAAATCCAGAGCTAAGAACAAGAAAACATGTTGGATATGCGGTAGTGTTGATCATTTTAAAGCAAATTTTTCTAAGAAAGGACATGGAAACACAAGTCATCATAAGACGGGAAAAAGAGAAGCTGATGTAGCAAAGTCAATATGGGATGAGCCTGTAATGTTAGTGGCATCAATATAGTCAAGCAGGAACAACTAGATAATTGATTCAGGATGTTCTTATCACATCACATGCAGAAGAGACCTCATGACTGAGGTGGAGAATATAAATGGTGGAAAAATACTTATGGGAAATGATACATCTTGTGAAGTCACAACAATAGGAAAAGTTGAATTTTTGAATCACAAGGGAGAAGCAGTTGTGCTGACACAAGTCATATATTAGGAGAAATTTGATATCGTTGGGACAATTAGAGTCACAAGGTTGTTGGTATCAGTCAAGAGACTACAAACTCAAAGTATTCAAAGGTGAGAGGGAGATTATTGTTGGTGACTATAAGTACACTCTGTATTTTCTTGATGGAAACACAAGGTCAGAACAGATGAGTGCAGAGGAAGAAATACTAGACACGACTTCGCTATGGCACAGTAGATGATGTTCCTCAAATTTGTCGGTTTTGAGCTCATTATTACGGTTATATTTGGGAAATTCATCTATGTTTTATTGAGATTTCAGGTCAAAAACGTACAGAGTTGGAATCATGTTTGAATGTGGACTTTGGAGAGGTTTGAAGCATTTTCCGACATTCTCCACGAAAGGAATGACCGATTGATTTACCAAAGATCGATCAATCAATGATTTGAAAGGATTATGCGCACGATCTGAAGAACGACTCCGTTCTGAGAAGATTGATTCATCATCCAAAAGATCGATCGATCAACCAAGGATCGATCGATCAAAGCCTTTCGCAGAAACCTAATTTCGCGATTTTCAGCTCTTGTTTTGGGCCTTATAAATACTCTTTTCCTATTTTTATTGGAGAGCCATATCTGAGTTGAGAGAGAACGAATTTTACAGAGTTTTAAGAGTTTGTAAACTAGGAAGAAGATCTCTTCATACTTGAGAAGAATTTCCGAATCCTCTTTATTTTTGTTAATGCAATTTCAGTTTCAGTTCATCATGACTTGCCCAATTTGTTGTTCTATGTCTGAGTAGATCTTAGATCGGGTCCAGGGATTCTAGGGTTTTAGAATTCACTGTTGGGGAACAAATATGATTGATGAATAGATGATTCTTCTTATAATACTTGAGTCAAATGCATAGATTAGCCTGATCACCTAGTCGATGAATTTAGGTTGTTAACTTTCCAGAAGATTGTTAAGAACTAGAACTAGATTAGAAGAGCATTTCCTTCACTGCCAACGAGAGTTAATGCTAGGTGGGATTGTGGGTAATTGAATCTAAACGATAAAGCCTATCTGTAATCTGAAACCAACGAGAGTTAGGACCTTTAGGTTATTAATAGAGGGATAAATACAACGAGAGTTGGTTTACCTTTATTTATGTTCGAGCCGAGAATAAGATCAGAGTAGTTCCTCAATAGTTTCCCTAACAAGAATTCTAACTCCCGAATGAATACCCGACATCCGATTACTTTAGTTATTTGATTACAATCACATTAAAGTTTTTAGAATTCACTTCCTTCATTTGATTGATATAGCTTGCGATTCAATAGAAATTGAGAGTGTAACTTGGTTCTCTAAGGAATTCGACCCCTAAGTACTATTACGTTTGTTGTGCACTTGTAGTAGGATATAGGGTTAAAACTCGTAGTATCAGTAGACTAGGAAATATAAACGAGAAAAGATTACAAATGTTGGTTAAGAAAGACCTGCTAAGCAAGAAGGAGATCACAAGTTTGAAAAGATGTGAACCTTGTATTCTCGGAAAAGCTCATAAGCAACCATTTAAATCTAGAAAGCACAACTCGCAAGTGAATCTGGAATATATACATACAGATTTGTGGGGATCTCCAAATGTCACACCCAGTTTGGAAAAATGCCAATACTACATGTCATTTGTGGATGATCATTCTAGGAAAACTTGGATATATTTTCTAAAATCAAAAGACGAGGCATTCTGAAAGTTTGTAGATAGGAGAGCAGTGCTAGAGAATCAAAGTGGCAAGAGAGTGAAAACATTGAGCACAGACAATGGACTCGAATATTGCAACAAAACCTTTGATGACTACTGTAAAGAGAATGGTATAATGAGACACAAAATATGCCCATACAATCCACAACAGAATGACGTAGCTGAAAGGTTGAACATGACCATTTTGGAAAATGTTAGAATTCTATTGTGTGAAACAGTTCTAGGAGAATCATTTTGGGTTGAGGCATCTTCGACAGTTGTTTACATGATAAACAGATATCCATCTGCTGCTCTGAATTTTTGATACCCGAAGAAATATGGTCTGGTATTAAACAAGAATACTCCCACATGAGGCGGTTTGGATGTTTTGCATATTATCACGTTGATCAAGGAAAGTTAAAACCTATGGCTAGAAAGGGGATCTTTGTGGGATATCCACAAGGATTCAAGGGATATAGAATATGGAGCTGTAAAGAGAAAAGATGTGTGATAAGTAGAAATGTGACTTTTTGTAAAAGCATCTTATACAAGAATATTGGAAAAGCTGAAAAATTGGTGATTGTTCCAGAAAAACAGAAAGAAAAATGTCACTTTCTTACTTCCTAATAAATTAGAAAAACCAAACAATCAAGATGCAGAGTCTTCAGGTAGAGATGGAGATGTTTCAGATACAATTGAGGAACATCCAAATATTGTATTGGAAGAAACAAAACTGAATGATTATCAATTGGCAAGAGACAAGGAAAGAAGAACACACATAAGGGCACCTAGTAGATATGATGACTCAGATGTGGCAGCATATGAACCTTGTAAACATACCAAGAAGCCATGAATTGTGAAAACAGAGACATAAACAAAGGAATCCTACAATTATCATAGCAAAGTTATTTAAAAAGGGTTCTCAAGAAATTCCACATGGACCAAGCAAAACCAGTACTCACTCCTATAAGAACTCATTTCAAACTCTCTAGCACATAAGCTGAAAAGAAAAGGGAGCTTGATGGAAAAAAACCTTATTCGAATGTTGTAGGAAGCTTGATGTATTCAATGGTAGGAACCATGCCGAATTTGGCATATGTTGTGGGGTTAGTCAGTCGATTCATGAGTGCTCCAAATCCAAATCATTGGAATACTGTAAAATGGATAATGAGATATGTCAGAAATATTGCGGATTACAAATTAACATATATAAAATCAGAGAAGTTCACAATAAGAGGATTCTATGACAATGATTTCACAGGGAATTTGGACAGAAGAATAAGCATTACCAGATATGTTTTTGAAGCAGGTGGAAATTCAGTAAGCTGGAGATTGAGACTTCAACGGACCGTGGCTTTATCAATGACCGAGGCCGAGTATATGGCACTGGTTGAGGCTGCGAAAGAGGCAATATGGCTGAAAGAAATCAAGCGAAATGGGTTATAAGCAAGAGCATGCAAAGATATATTGCGACTCGCAAAGTGAATTTTTTCTAAGCAAAAACTATGCTTATCATGAGAGAACAAAACACTTTCATAACCGCTTTAACTTCATTAAGGATGTACTCACCGAAGGATCCGTGAAGGTTCTGAAGATTGATACAAAAATCAATCATGCGGATATAATGACGAAACCCGTTCAAGTGAAGAAATTTGAGGTAGGGTTGTCCGATTTGAGGGTTTTGAAGAACTGATGCCTTCGAGCCATGTTATGTTCGGCGGTGAAGTCGAACAGGTTGTCAGATAGGTATTTTCCGATGAGCATTGGATAATCTAAAACGAGGTGGAGTTTGTGAGATGTTTGAGATAGATGTGTTGGGCCATATGTTGCTCTGGGCCTTAAGTTTATTAGGCCCAATACAAAGTGCAAATGGAGTGTGGTCCATGTTGTAACATCACCATCTGCAAAAGGTGTTTTACAGAGAACAGAGGAAGCAGAGGAAATGTGAGAAGCATGGTTAAAAAAGAAGAAGAAGACAAGGGACATGTGAGGGTGAAGAGTTGAACAAGATAGAAGAGAATCTTTACCGGGTTTGGGTTTTCGTTTTTCTTCTTATGGGTTCTTGAGAAACACTTGTTCTAGTGAGCTTTTAATTTGGTTGTTACACTCTTCATATTAGCTACTATGAATATGCTCTTGGTTCACTGAAACGTACCAGGATCATCTTGATTTTGGGAACTCGTACATCTCTTGTGTGCTCTCTCAGTATTTGTTATCTTGCAACAAAGATCAAACAACAAAAGGGAACATCAAAACTCAACTAAAACATCAACAAATCGAAAATAGGGAGACCCAAAACGGAACCGATCTAATATCGGAGAAGCATCATAAAAATTTATTGGAGAGTAGCTGGCATAAAATCTAGGAGAAAATATAAAGAGATATCAATGCCAAAAATCCCAAAAGAGACTCCCAAACTCTAACGTTTGGATAAAGCTAGTGATTAAAAAAAAGAGCAAAGAGGAGCCTGCGTCAGAGCAAGAAAAGCTCCGATCAGGAGCCCCTGAGAAACCAATGACGGAGGAAACAAAGGAGAAGAGAGCTTCACTCCTATGTTTGATCGAAGTTTCACTCCATTGAAACTGTAACGTAAAAATACGATGAAATTATTGTTTGACACAAAAATTAAAAATTAAATATTACTGTGTACTCTGCTACATGCTTCAAGAAAAGAGAGTGAGCTTGAAATGAATATATGATCTTGAACCTCGCAGCTAAGAAATCAAATTTAGGGTTAAACATTGCTGGATTCTAACGAAACTATCGAACGAGCGAGCGAGAGGGGCTTCGATGTCGAGGACGGGGATTGGGAGCACAAGATGAAATAATGGGCCTTGACAATTCTTCCTAGCGACATTGGCAATGATATAAAAACTACAATTTGGAGAAAGTTAAATCTCTTATACACATATGTACTCTCTTATATACTAACATCTTAATGAAACTTGATATTTCGAAAATTCCCTTATCAAAAATTTGCTTAGTTAATTATTTAAAAATAAAAATTCACTCTTCTCTCTCATCGCTCTCTCCACTCTGGTTCGCCTTCTATCTCTCACTGCCGGTCTCGACTTGCAACACCGCTGGTTCAAACGTGCACCACCGCCGCATGTCCTGCCACTCCCGTTGTTTGTTTGTCTCCACAGTTTCATTCTTGATTTGCATCTCCACTTTGGCCGTAAGAAGGTTAATTGCAAAATCAATTTTAAGCTTGAAATTGATAATTTTACTTTTGTTATTTCGTAGAATTTGGCTCGAATAAGACTTGAAATTGGTTGCATAGGCTGAAACATAGTGCATTATAGATTTAGAACTACCTAAGCGATCAAATATGAGTTGATAAGAGTTGATTTTTGCGATAGTTAAACTAGTAAAACTCAATAAGTTTTATGTTTAGGACCAGTTATACAGAACTAAATAAGTTATACATTCTTTAGTTACATTTCTGCATTGGGCTGAAGAAGGTTAGTTTCATAATTGATTATTTGGTAGAATCTACCTCGAATAAGACTTGAAATTGGTAACAATTGGAATGTATAAGCTGAAACATAGTGCATTATAAATTTAGAACTGCATAAACGATCGATCGGATCTGAGTTGATATGAGTTGATTTTCGTGATGGTTAAACTAGTAAAACTCAATAAGTTTTACGTTTATGAACCAGTTATACAAAATTTAATCAGTTATACATTCTTGATTTGCATCTTTGCATTGGGCTGATGAAGAAGCTTAATTGTGTAATTGACAATTTTGTTTTGGTTATTTGGTAGAATTTGGCTCGAATAAGACTTGAATGTGGTAAAAAATTTGTGAAACGTAGTGTAATGCATTATACAAGTAAAACTGGTAAAACTACATAAGTCATCCAAAACTGAATCTATTTTTCTGTTTGTTTTAGTAGGACATTATGAACGCCAAAGTCGTGATATAGTTTAAATGGAACGACTGTGTTATTTGTATATTGATGAAGCACGCAGTAGAGGATATCACTTTGTCAGTGATAGAAGAATGTCTATATGAGAGGCTTGGTTGAAATGAAAATAAGGTTAGATTACAATTGCGTTTTTACCGACCTACAGTCAGAGATGAGGTTAAAGTGAGTATATGTGATGATCTTGATGGACATTTTCGAAGTGGATTAGTGATCGTCAGATGGAAACAAAGAACGGTACGATCGAAAACAAATTGGTGCCATATGTGAAGAACATAATGCATGATTCATGGGCTGTTGCCAAGATGTTGATTGTGATGGCCCTCAACACCTTTGAATTCGATGTTGTTGGTAGTGATGGGAATACTTATTTTGTTTGCTTGGAGTCGAAGAGTTGCAGCTGTAGAGTGTTCAACATCGAAAAGTATCATTGTCTCCACGCGCTGCATTCATTCATTACCATAAGATCGAACCTCGACCTCGTAATATCTCATTACATGAACTCTGTTCTAAATATTATTGGTCCGAGTTGTGGGCACTTGCGTATACCAGGTCTATTTTGTTGGTGCCCAGATGTCGCAGTGGGATGTTCCGGATTACATCAAAGACAAAGAAATCAAACCACCAGACCGGATTATTAAAACGGGGAGAAGAAAAGTGAAAATGATGCCATCGATAGGAGAGACACGTCCAAGATCATCAAACGTAAGGAGGCCGAGACAAAGGTTCCACTCGCCAATATTCAAATATCTAGCAGAAGATGAAGTCAAGTAGTGATTTGCTGAGTATCTGTAAAACTTGTGAAACTCGCAAAACTGGGGTATTTCCTAAGAGCATTATGGCTCTCTCTGGAAAATGAGTATCTGTAAAACTTGTGAAACTGAGGTATTTCCTAAGAGCCTTATGGCTCTCTCTGGAAAACGAGTATCTGTAAAACTTGTGAAACTCGTAAAACTGAGGTATTTCCTAAGAGCCTTATTGCTCTCTCTGGAAAATGAGTATCTGTAAAACTTGTGAAACTCGTAAAACTAGGGTATTTCCTAAGAGCATTATGACTCTCTCTGGAAAATGAGTATCTGTAAAACTTGTGAAACTCGTAAAACTGGGGTATTTCCTAAGTGCCTTATGGCTCTTCTCCGGAAAATGAGTATCTATAAAACTTGTGAAACTCGTAAAACTGAGACATGTGTCAGTATTTTTTTATATTTAAAATTGAAATAAACAAAAATTGGATTTTACATTTTGTTGCCTACTTGGGCCTTGTGGCCTTTTAAATCATATGGATATTTTTTTATTTTAATAATGAGTTTATGAAAATATTTTTTTGTAATATTGTTTCTTAGAAAAGAATACAAGAATGAAGTACTTATAAGTAAGATAATCTACAACGAAACACAATTTTTATAAGTTAACATTAACATGATTATATTTTGTGTGTATAGTGATGAATTACTCTATATATTATTTAAAAATAAAATTGAAATAAGAATTTTATACTTAATTACATGAGTTCACCATATTCCTTATATACATAAAACACTTAGAATCATTAGGTAATCTATTATAATCCACTATAAAACTAAAAGTTAAATTTATAAGGATATGTAATACTAGATTTAATGGAAAATCATCAAAAGTATAACTTATTGTAATTTGGTAAAACAGGTAACTAGTTTTACAACTATGTCAAAAAACGTGATTATTTTCGTTAGGCGCCAAGAACTGAAATTTTTGTTGAGACACTTGCAAACCTAATTATGTTGGTATATAAACATAAAAAGACATTTCTCTCTCCTCATCACTCTTACCTCTCTTCCCCGCGACATCTTCTCTTCTCTCCTCTTACAACAATTTCTCCTCTCATCTCTTGAAATCTTCTCTCATCTCTTGCCTATTATCTATCCTCTCCTTTCTCGAAATCTTCTCTCATATCTTGTCTATCATCTCCTCTCTCGACTTCTTTATAACAGTAAGTTCTCCTCTCTAGTCAGGGTTTGTAAAAAAAATGTTGAGCTTTGATTTTGAATTAGTCAATTTTGTTTATGATTTTCTTTTCTTTTAGGTCTTACATGGTGTCTTAGACCGAGGAGGACGACACCGACCACTCCGAGGAAGAAACCCATGAAATGTTTAGGCGAATTGAATACGTCCAAGATAGTGAAGGGGGAATTCCTTAGAAATGTCCATATGGTGAAGCTATCATCGTGGAAAAAACAAATGAATATGGTGATGTGTCTACATTTTAATGCTTTTAGGGGCATCATCTAGCATATTTTTCATTCATTTTTACAATATTATCATCGTTTTACGGTCTTTTAAGTTCATTATGCGTATTTGGTGTCAAGCATTGCACATACTGCATAAGGGTGAATTTTAGGTATTTCAAGAGCTTATTATGGAGAATTTTGGACTACAAGAAGACCCGTGGATGAATCAATCGGTGAAGAGGCAAAGTTTTGGACGTGATCTAGAAGATTTTGAATGAAATCGAGATGCTCGACCAAGGCGCTCAACCACCAATTGGTCGAGTGCCTTTCATCCACAAAAACGTTAATTTTTTCCAGAGTTTACTTTTTAGTGTTTTTTGTAGGGGATTGGATTATAAATACCCCTTAATGTAATTAGGTAAATGACCGACATTCTAACCTTTCTCTTAATCAAAAAGATTTTTCTACTTTTCTCTTGTAATCTCTCCCCTTGAATCTTAGATCCTTGTTGATCCTTTGTTTATTTGAATTTCTGCGTTTAATCATTGTTGTTCATCTCATCCTGATCTTTCTTTTGATGTTAACCATTTCAAATTATGGGATTATGTTTTTGTTCATGAAGTTTGAGTAGATCTATTAGGGTTCTTGAGGAAAATGTGAGATTAGGGTAGATCTAGGAATTTCCAGACTTGTTTAGGGTTGAATAGGCTTAGATCTCAACAGTTTAAGTGAGCTTAATGCTTATTTCTCTTTGATCAATTGAAATCTGAGTTTTTGGTGTTTCCCACCCACAAGGTGTTTGTGTAAATGCTTGAAAGAGCTTAAATTGGGATAATATTTCATAGCTCAAGAGATTGATTGTCTAGGATGTTATTAGGCTGTTTTAGGTCTGGAATTAATGCATCTTATGCTATTAATCGTTGATGAGAATCAAGTCTAGTTGTAGTTTAAGTGAGGTCCCATTTCATGAGAATGAATGTGATTGTGATCCCTTTCCTAGAGATAATCTAAATAGGTTGATAAGCAAGTCTAAAACCCCTAGTGATGTTTTGATCATTGATCCTTCCTCTCAAGAACTCATTTTCTTTCTTTGTTAAGTGATTTTATTTGTGCTCTGTTTTTGATCTAAAACTCTGTTTTGATCCTTGCTCTGTTCTTATGCCCTGTTTTAAGCTCTGTTTTTATGCTCTGTTTTTGCGTTCTGTTTTTATGCTCTATTTTTACCAAGTCTAATTTGCACTGAAATCTGTCCCTTAATGATGATTGGCTTGGATTAGGTTGAGTTGATTGCGTTATGATTGCTAGTTGCTTGCCCACTTGGATTGACACCTTACTATACTACCTTGATCGAATATAACAGTAGGTTTATTTGATAGTAAAAACACTGTTATCACATGCCCGAAACAAGATCTATTTCAATGTCGAGTGTATAGGGTACAAACGATGTTATTTAATCTAACTAGTATATCTAGTGGAACTAGTATTACTTCTTTACTCTTACTGATGTTGTTTAACTAGTATATCTAGTGGAACTAGTATTACTTATTTACTCTTACTGATGTTGTTTAACTAGTATATCTAGTGGAACTAGTATTACTTATTTACTCTAACTAATAATGTTTAACTAGTATATCTAGTATATTTGTTGTAACTAGTATATGTAGTGGAACTAGTATATCTTGTAGAACTAGTATTACTTCTTTAGTCTAACTGATGTTGTTTCCACCCACAGAACGATGGCCTCCACAGGAAAATAAGTTGGGATCAAGCTATACAAGGAGAGTGTGAGAACCTGAAATACAGTATCGAGGAAATGGAGAAGAAGATAGAGATGTACAAGGCGGAGGTGGCGATGTTGAAGAAGGAGATGGGGCAGCAAAATGCAGTGGTTCTTAAGCTTGTGGAGAGGGTCGAAAATTTTTTCGTCCTTTGTAAGATTGTCAAATTTCGAGTGATGTTAATCTCACTATTTAAGCATAATAATATTTCGAGTGATGTTAGACACTTAAACATGTTTGAAACATATAAACATAACCTAAAATTACTTAAACACAAATTGATAAATGAGTTTTTAACTTAGATAAACTACTACTAAATTGTTCATATCTTTTTCGCCTTTGCCCTAGTCACTACCGGACTTGGGTCATAATCCGTTGTGCGCTTACTTGTTCACATGTATATCTTGCTAATACCAGCGCGAGTTCCATCAGCCTACAGTTGAACAGTTATACAAGTTATACTAGTTATAACAAAAACACTTTTTATATCAGTTATACATGTTATACCTTGCTAACATTGGGTGCAGCATCAACGGGTGCATCATCAATGGGTGCAGCTTCAGCGGGTGCAGCACCATCAACATGTTCAACATCACCACCACCAGCATCATAGGCAGTAGCGCCACCTTCACTAGCATAAACCCCAATACCATGTATTTGAATAGTAATACAAGTTATACAAGTTATACATGTTTTACCTGTTCGAGAACTGTCACTCTTTTTTTCAAACAATCCACTTCTTCTGTTAATGCCTTAAGCATATCAACCAACTTAGCTTGACTCGGAGCAGAAGGCAGAGGTGGGCCTTGATTTGGAGCAGAAGGCGGAGTACATAATCGTGCTTCCACATCTTGGTTATACATCTCTTCAAACATAATTTTCTTCCCAGCGCGGATACATTGCCTCCAACTTTCAACCTCAAAATCATGTGTTTCCTCTTCTTCTGTAATTTCAGCTAGCATATTACGCTCTTCATCTGTACGTGGAGAGAAGGTACTGAAAATCTCCTGCAAAACAAATAAATCAACGACTAACTGTAATTATACAAATTATAGATAACTAACTATAGTTATACAAGGTAAAATCGTATAATTACCATAGTTTTATCAAGGAATGTTTTGATTGCGAGAAAAGAATATCCTCTCATGTTCAACTGCTAGAACTTGGACCTGCACATCCGAGGACAAGATGGGTCTGCCTCTGGAAATACCTCTCGGCAATTACTGTACAAGGTCTGAATTGACTCAAAAGCCAATAACTACACCACACAATAACTAATAAGTGAAATTAACAAATATAACTTAACCTCAAGAGGAAGTACGAAACCAGGGATGGTCCAACTTGTACCCGAGGCCGTGCCTTTGAAATGCTTCATTGTGTGCTCGATGTCGTGAAGCATGTGCTTGAATGTCCATCTGCCCAAAGGAAACTTGTAACAAAAATTGAGATCATCCACAACTCTCATTAGGAATCAATCGATCGGTGTTGCATTTGTTCCACCCTTTGTCGGCGAGTGAATGACATGGCATAGGAAGTACAGGACTAACATCTTCAGCCTTGTATCACCCGTGTTAAGTGGTCCCCAATTCTTTAAAATATTCTTCACATCCTGAATTCTTACACTTTTCCCCAAAGAACCTATATACTTCCTCTTGAACATGGTACTGCCCGCTTTTTCCCTAAAATATGTCGTCTCATACATCCGACAGTTTAGTCCCGAGATCAATGCATGCTCTCTTAGTCTGTAGCAGATTAGGACACCGTTCACAATGAACCAAGCTTCTTTTTTTGTTTCCGTCCGAACGGTTTGTAGCAGCAACATCCACATGACCATGGACATGTGGTTTCTCTCCATCGGCATATGGAATATATGCCAAAACTGCGGATAATTTTCGAACAATGCCCTCTCCACGGATGTCACTGGAGGCCTCAACCCATCGAAAATTGTTTGGTTTGCTTAATAAAGCACCGAGTGGAGATCTTAAGGTTTTTTGGATACTCCGTCAGATTGAAGTACATCCTAGTAGGTAGTTGTGCAGTCGGTCCTTCATCCTGAAACACACACATATTTTCAGCAATTAACGAAAGTGTGTAACTACAAAGTTGTACAAGTTTTACGAAAATATAGTAAAACTCACAAGTTTTACTACCAAATCAATTCACCACAAGCACAATGTCAATTCTATTCAACAACTTAATATTCTACCAACTAAGCACAATAATAGCAGTGTAATATACATACCATTGTGTCTTCTAACACTTCATCGTCAATTCCCTCACGTTCAATGTGTATATCCTCAATGGGTTCGGCTTCGACATCTCCTCTACCACTACCTCTACTTGACCCTCCTCTAGTTCGAACCATGACTGCAAGAAAAAAATAGATATGTCAAATACAATCTTATACACTATCTCAACACAATCGATGATATACACTATCTCAACACAATCGATAATCTACACTATCTCAACACAATATCCACAAAATATATCAATATCAAACATCATCACTAATTTCTAAACACAATTACTTCAAAACCAAAACATAGAGAGTTGATATTACATTCTAATTAATCATCAACAACTATCAATTTCAAAATAATAGCAACTTCCAAAACCAAATTCAGAACCAAAACCATAGAGAGTTTGAAATTAGTGTTTGTACCAAAACCATATATCAATCCCAAAAACCTTTGAATCCTGAAATAGAATACCATACCCTAAGAGAATGATAACCAATCACAAGTTTGAAGATTTACCTTCAATTGGAGTGTTCGGTGGAGAAAAATCTATGCCTTAGAGCGAAATCTCATGAAGTTTTACGGTAGTTAGGATAGTTTTACGAAAGAGAGAAGTGGAATCACGGGAAGTTATGAGAGGTGAGGGAGAAAATTGTTCAAATTTTTGATTTCGCGAAAGGAGAGAGAAATAGGAGAGACTGAGTCGCGAAATTAGGGATTTAATGGGGGGACTGGATCGGGTTTTATGGTTTAGTCGGGCTTTAGGGGATTGGGTTGGGTTTTAGTGATTGTGTCAGGTTTTAGGGATTGGGCCGGGTTTTGATGAAATTTTGCAGGGTTAAATTGGTCACTTGACCTATTTTCGATTTTTTTTTTAATTCAATTCTATTTTTTGGGTGGATTTTCATATTGTAGTTCAATGGATATGGTGTTCTGAGACAATTTCTCTAGCTACACTGCTTCTTTGGCTCGTCTCCGTTGTGTTTGAGATTGTTTTTAATCGTCGGACGGAGCTTCTCTGGGTGATATGTGGTGGATGTTTCTTTGAATTGGTCAATTGGTTGGTTCGTTCATGACTCTCTCGTGACCTCTCTTTGTTAACACATCTGTATCGCTTTTGCACTTAATCATTACCTCCGCATCAGTGGTTTTTATTCTGCCCAATTAATGCTTAGCCAAAGGTGTAGTCGAGATGTTCGATCATTCTGAGTTGGTTGGTGGTACTTGAAAATGGGCATATCAAGCATTTGTGTTTCTCATGCGGCTACTTTGCATATGACCAGTGGGATATACAGCGGGTTAAAACCTTCCATTTTGGTTCACCATCATGTCCTCCTAGTTTGCTTCACATTGGCTCTATATCGGAATATAACCATCAATTACCTGATCCTTACCCTGATTTGTGAGATGCATACGATCTTTCTGCGCGTGAGGAAGCTAAGGAGAATGGCGGGAGTCTGAGACAGTAAAACGACATTGGTGAAACTGGAGTGGGTATTAAACTGAACAGCCTTTGTGTTTGCAAGGTGCATTCCTCATATTCTCATCACTGTCAAGCTGATCATAGATGCACACATGTTTAAGAAAGGTGTGGAGTTACCGATTGCTCTGTTTGGTATGGCGGGAATGAACTTCCTCAATGTCGGATCGGCATCGGGGTGGATCTGTTTCATGCTTTCAGAAGAGAGAGAAGCAACAGTAGAAATCAAGAGAACAGCAACACAAGAAATCAAGAGAACAGCAACAATCACCACCATAAAGAGTAATAGCCAATATAAAAAGTTCATCCATTGATCATCTATGGTTTATTGTCTGACTACTACTACCACTCACTCATCTCTGTCGTTAATATATGAGGCTTTGCTAGTAACTTCTTTTAGCTTTCAGATTTGTATGTACTAAAAGGAAAATTATGTAAATGCTATTTGTTGATTATTACAGTTAGGCTTTGGGCAAAAAAGAAAGAAAAGAGATATAGTCGCTCTTTACTGTTTCTTTTTCATATCTTTAAATTCTTTCTAGTTATTTGACTTCTCAACCTTATATTTATGGCTGTTCTTGAAATCACAGCAGGTCATGAAATTTGAGGATCTCAGGGAACTTAGCAATGAAACTCTTTCCCTCCTTTCATCTCTTAAAGGCTATGGAACATTGCGGCGATGGGGTTTGTATTCGAACCGCTGTGTATAATAGCTGTGGGAACTCCGGCAAGATTTTTAGGTGATAATTAGTTTTCCCGTTTGACCATGGACCAGCCGTCGTAGTTATTAGAGTGGTCTGATTTCTGCGATCAAACTTGGGGTGGGAAAGAAGAAACATTCTCCATCTTCTTCCAGCTCTCGAGAGTAGTTAGTTGTTATCATCCGTAAATATCACCTATTTCTGTGAATATATTGGTCATATAAGAAAAGAGTGTGGTGCAAGAAATCCAAGAAGAAGAAGTGGGGCGCAAGGAAAAGGAGATGGACCGAGAAAAATGACCAAGAAACACGGCCTGGACGAGAAGAGGCTTGGACGAGACGGGCCGGGATGCAAAAGAGAAACACAGCCTGGACGAGAGGAGGCCTGGACGAGACGGGCCGATATGCAAAGGAGAGACATGGCCTGGACGAGAGGAAGAAGCGAGATGGGTTAAGAGGCATCTCGGCCTAGGACGTGAGACGGGCCGAAAGGCATCTTGGCCTTAGACGTGAGATGGGCCGAGCTGGGTCAGACATTTGGTCGAGTGAAGCCTCGAACTCGGACGCAGCCAACCCACCATTCCGTACAGAGGACGCGTGCATCCCGAGAAGCTTCGATCTCGGGTCTCTTGGGATGTAAGCAAGGATAGCGATGTCTAAAGGATGGTGGGGACCACTTCTACTCCTAGGACTGCCAACAACCCAGCCGAAACCGCACGAAGCCGTTGAAGACTCCAAAGGCCCACCTAGGACGCATGCGACCTGACCCGCGGGACCACCACGGCCAGGACCACTTCCGGGACCACTTCTCTTCATTCTCTTACAATTCTCTCTACATTGATTCTTCAAGTTCCTTAATCTTATATTCTTACATGGTATCAGAGCAACAAATATCCTAATCTCATTCTATGCTTGGTTCATTAATCCTTCATTCTCAAAAATTCTAAAAAATTCTCTTCAAAACCGAAAATCTTGTAAACCGACAAAATCACCATGGAATCCAACAAAGGGGCGTGCATACCAGTAACTCCAAAGGGGCCTAACTATATGCTATGGTCAAGAACTGCAAGGATGATCTTGTGTAGTCGTGGGTTATGGAGTCATGTAGAGCCTCCACAAGAAAAAGTCTCAAATGTCACCGATAAGGGAAAAGGGAAGGAAGGTTCCTCCGACATGGTAATTATCGACCAAGACAAATGGTTCCAAGAAGATCAAACGGTAATGGCTATCATAACCGCTTCTCTTGATCCACACCTTCTTGAATCCTATCTCTTTTGTGAAACTGCCAAAGAACTATGGGATACCCTCAAGAGAGTATATGTAAATGTCTCCAATCTCATTAGAGTATTTGAAGTTAAAAGAGCTCTAAATACTCTAAGTCAATAAGATATGGAGTTTGAAGATTACTTTGGAAAGCTAAGGGTTCTTTGGGCGGAGCTTGAAATGTTAAGGCCAAGCACAATGGATTCCCTTGTACAAAATGAAAGAAAGGAGCAAGATAAGGTCTTTGGGCTACTTGGAGGTTTACACCCTTGCTACAACGACCTTGTCAAATCCATACTAAGGGAAAAGAAGCTTCCAATGGTGGATGAGGTTTGTGCTCAAGTGCAAAGGGAGCAAGGAAATATTGGGATCATTAATAGCAAGAAGGATTTAATCACCGCTCACAAAGTGACTTACAAGAATGAAGATAAGAGGAGTATAGTGTGTGAGCATTGCAAGAAAAAGGGACATACAAAGGAGAAATGTTGGATCCTTAATCCTCACCTCAAACCCAACAAGTGGAAGGAACAAAGAGCAAACATAGCACAAGAAAACGTTGGGGGAGAAGTGATGTAAGAACCGGGGATGATTCTCACAACGTGATAGGCGGCTTCAAGAGACTGGACTCAAGTCTCTCTTCTCTTAGAAACCAATGAACACAAGGGTGGAAGATGGGAATTGACTAGCTGGACTCAAGTCTCTCTCTAGACAATTCAATGGATGAAAGGGGTGTGGAGGTGGATTGATGGACGCTACACAAGTGATGGAAGAACTTGTGATAAGTTAGAACTCGGAGTCGCCTTGATATCACTCACAAGGAAATGCCAAATTCGAAGGGTTAAATCTCTCTCGGTTTTGAGAAGAAGAAATACGATTTTTATTGATTCAAAAGGTGAGTTACAAGACTGCATAGGAGGAACCTTATATAGTGGTTCAAGGCAGCTAGGAGAGTATCTCTTACATAAATGAGAATACTCGAAATAAAATGGAAAGATTACAATTTGGTAAAAAAAAGGAAAGAAATTGAAAAGGAAATCTGCAAAAGAAGCAAACAGAATAATGACAATTGAAATAATGGAAATACTTACCTAAACTCAGTTTTGGTAAGTTTTAGGCGTCCTTAGTTGGGCCTTTAAGTGGCTGAATTGAGATCATCACCATTTGGCCTTCAAGTAGCTCCATTTGGGCTCTAATACTTCCATCTTTTAATTCGGCCCTTTTATCTTCAACTTTTTGTGCTAGGAGGCTTTGTATGGACTTGTTAAACATTTCTCTAAGCCTCTTGGTTCCTGCTCTTGTCTTAGGCGGATTCTTCATGATGATTGTGTCTTGATCTGCTAACATATCTTCTATAGACTTGTTGGAGTCGATGTCCTCATCATTCCCTCCCTCTTGAGAAGGTTATGGCCTCAAAACACTTTCGTCTACAACATATGGATCTAAGTTAGCAACATTGAAAGTGGGTGATATGGTTAACTCACCTGGCAGCTCTAGGTGGTAGGCGTTGTTGTTGAGCCTCTCTAATACTTTGAATGGACTGTCTCCTCTAGGTGCTAGTTTGCTTTTCCGTTGGTGTGGAAATCTCTCAGGCCTCATGTGAACCCAAACCCAATCTCCTGGGTTGAAGATAACCTCCTTGTGTCCTTTGTCAGCCGCTTTCTTATAGGTTGCGGTTTTCTTTTTAATGTTCTCCTTCACCTTCTCGTGTAACCTTTTGATTGTTTCTGCTTTACTTTCACCATCTTGGTTAGTGAACTCTAAAGGGGGCAGTGGTGCAAGGTCTAAAGGCGTCTTGGGCTTAAAACCATACACAATCTCAAAAGGTGAAAGCTTAGTGGTTGAGTGGTTAGCATAATTATAAGCGAATTCAACAAATGGAATGCAATCTAACCAATTTCTCAAATTCTTACCAACCGTGGCTCTTAAAAGAGTGGATAAGGACCTGTTTACAACCTCGGTTTGTCCATCAGTTTGTGGATGACAAATGGTAGAAAAGAGCAGCTTAGTTCCTAGTTTTCTCCAAAGAACTCTCCAAAAGTGGCTCAAAAACTTGGTGTCTCTATCCGAAACAATTGTCCTTGGGATTCCATGTAGTCGTACGACTTCCTTGAAGAATAGATCATCCGTTTGAGTGGCGTCATTAGTCTTTGCACATGGAATGAAATGTGCCATCTTTGAAAATCTGTCCACTACAACAAAGATAGAATCCTTTCCTCGGATTTTGGGTAAGCCAAGAACAAAATCCATTGATATATCAACCCACGACATAGTAGGAATAGGTAAAGGCATATATAAACCGTATGGATGTGACCTAGATTTGGCTTTATGGCAAGTAATGCATTTAGAACAGAACTGTTCTACATCCTTCTTCAAGTAAGGCCAAAAGAAGTGCTCCACCAAAACGCTAAGAGTTTTACCAACTCCAAAGTGGCCCATGAGTCCTCCACCGTGTGCCTCAATTATCAACAACTCTCTCATTGATCCATGTGGAATACAAAGCCTTTTCTCTCTAAAAAGATAACCATTATGAGTATAGAAAGGACCTTTTGGCGAATTGAGACATTCTTGGTAAATATGGCCGAAATCTGGATCCTCCTCATACGAATCCTTCATATGCTCAAATCCTAATACTTTAGATTCCATTGTGGTTATCAGCATATGTCTTCTTGATAAAGCATCGACTACTATGTTGTCTTTTCCTTTTTTGTACTTGATTATGTAAGGAAATGTTTCCACAAACTCCAACTATTTAGTATGCCTCCTCTTAAGTGTTGTTTGGCCTCTTAGATGCTTTAATGTCTCATGGTAAGTGTGAATAACAAACTCCTTTGACAGCAGGTAGTGTTGCCATGTCTCCAACGATCTCACCAAAGCATAAAGTTCTTTGTCATATGTTGGGTAGTTTAATGTGGCTCTGCTTAGATTTTCACTAAAGTAAGCTACTGGTCGACCTCCTTGAGTTAGAACAACACCTACACCACAACCAGAAGCATCACATTCTATTTCAAAAGTTTTATCAAAGTTTGGAAGTACCAAAACTGGTGCATGAGTCAAGCGATCTTTGAGTTGTTGAAATGTGGTTTCTTGAGCTGTTCCCCATTTGAATGTCACATCCTTCTTGATCACAGCAGTTAGAGGTGCAGCTATGGTGCTAAAGTCCTTGACGAATCGCCTATAGAAGCTAGCTAATCCGTGGAAGCTTCTGACTTGTCCAATTGATGTAGGTGTTGGCCATTCTTGTATGGCTTTGATTTTCTCTTGATCAACATGTAAACCTTGAGAACTTACAATAAAACCTAGGAAAACTAGCTCATTAGTGCAGAACGTGCACTTCTTAAGGTTTCCATAAAGACCTTCTTTCCGAAGTGTCTCAAGTACTAACTCAAGGTGCTTCACATGATCATCCAAAGACTTGCTGTATATTAGAATATCATCAAAGTAAACAATAACAAACTTACTGATGTAGGGTCTTAGCACCTCATTCATTAACCGCATGAATGTGCTTGGTGCATTGGTTAAGCCGAATGGCATGACTAGCCACTCATAGAGCCCTTGCTTGGTTTTGAAGGCGGTCTTCCATTCATCTCCTTCTTTCATTCGGACTTGATGGTAACCACTTCTTAAATCCACCTTGCTGAATATTGTTGCTCCATGTAGTTCATCTAACATATCATCCAATCATGGAATGGGATGTCTATATTTGATGGTGATGTTGTTGATGGCTCTACAGTCGACACACATCCTCCATGTTCCATCTTTCTTGGGGACTAATAGGACGGGTACAGCACATGGACTCAAGCTTTCTCTAATGTATCCTTTAGCCATTAAATCTTGAATCTGTTTTTCCAACTCCTTCGTTTCCATTGGATTCATTCGGTAAGCTGGTCTATTAGGCAATGCAGCTCCAGGAACAAGATCAATTTGATGCTCTATGCCTCTAATGGGTGGTAATCCAGCTGGTATTTCTTCAGGAAAAACATCCTTAAACCTGTTTAACAAAGAGGAGATTTCGGGTGCAAGTACTATCTCTTTGGAACCTGTGAGCATCACATCTTTAAACACCATTAGTAGCACTATTTTCTTTTTATCTCTAGCTTTAAAAACGGTACTAGGAGTGATGTAAAGGTTAGTTTTACTGGCCTTATACTCCACAGCATAATTAGATTGCATCTCATGTACCTCTTGAGGTGATAATGGAGCAAGCTGAAACTTACGCTTGTTATAAGTGAATGAGTGAGTGTTGGTGCGGCCATTGTGGATAACCTCTCTATCAAACTGCCATGGACGGCCCAAAAGTAGGTGACCTACTTTCATTGGCACCACATCACATAAGACTTCATCTTGATACTTCCCAATTTTAAAGGGAATTGTGACTTGCTCGACTATTTTGATTTCAGTGTTTGAATCCAGCCATCTTAATCGGTATGGTCTTGGATGTTTGCTTGACTCGAGACCTAGCTTATCAACCATTGTCTTGCTAGCAGCATTAGTACAAGAATCACCATCAATTATCATACTGCATACCTTGTGTTGCACGGTACAACGAGTGAAGAACAAGTTTTCTCTTTGCATTGCTTCTTGTTCACTTAGAGCACTCAAGGCTCTACATACCACCAACATGTCCCCCGTTTCTGGAAACTCTACTTCTTCTTCTGAATCTGTTGCCTCTGTGTGTCCCATCTTATCTTGAGACTCATAATCTCCTTGAGGCGTGATGATCATTTGTTGGTTTGGACACTCTTTTGCATAATGTCCCCTGCCCTGACATTTGACCATCTTTGAAATGGCCCATAAGAACCTCTTCATCTTCATCTAGAGCCATCCAGTTTCTTAGCTCTTCAAATTCCTCAAAATACTCTTCCACACTCCTATGTTTTTGCGACAATTGTCTGAACTGCCTTTGCATCTCTCTATGGTAATGTGGTGGCACAAACCTCTTACGGAAATTGCACTTCATTGCGGCCCAAGTGGTAATAGGTGGCAGATCATTTCTCCTCCTATCTTGCACAACTCTATCCCACCATGACAAAGCATGATCCGTGAGTTGAGCTGAAGCTAGAGCAATCTTCTTGCAGTTGTTATACTCATAGTAATCGTATATATACTCCATTCTCCTCTCCCATTCAAGGTAGGCTTGAGGGTTGATTCGACCTGCAAATGTAGGAGCTGTTAACATCAAATCTTTGCTAGTTTGTCGGCTTACCTCAACATGATTATTTCAGCTGTGTCTCCTTCTGCCAAAACGTGACTCTTCTTCCTATTCTTCTTCTTCTTCACTAGCAGCTTCTTCGTCACTTCTCTCATGCTGATTGTTCTTCTGATTCCTATCATTCCTAGTAACTTCCAGCCTCCCCACACGAGCATCTATGCGCCCAATCTGAGCAGCTAGATCATTCTTCATGGCTTCAATGGCTTGTAGTAAAGCGGTGTTGGGGTCGGGTGCTTTTCAGCCATTGCTTATGAACTGTGTAAACACTTAAACAAACAATCAAGTGCTTTTGGAATTTTAAGCCAAAGGAAATCTCTTTTTTTATATAATTTATATAGAAACAAGTAGGAAGATAAATAACAAAAGATGTGGAGCGAAATCACCTAGTTTGGAATTTCAGCTCTGATACCAAATTGATGTAAGAACCGGGATGATTCTCACAAGGTGATAGGCGGCTTCAAGAGATTAGACTCAAGTCTCTCTTCTCTTAGAAACCAATGAACACAAGGGTGGAAGATGGGAATTGACTAGCTGGACTCAAGTCTCTCTCTAGGCATTTCAGTGGATGAAAGGGGCGTGGAGGTGGATTGATGGACGCCACACAAGTGATGGAAGAACTTGTGATAAGTCAGAACTCGGAGTCGCGTTGATATCACTCACAAGGAAAGGCCAAATTCGAAGTGTTAAATCTCTCTCGGTTTTGAGAAGAAGAAATACGATTTTTATTGATTCAAAAGGTGAGTTACAAGGCTGCATAGGAGGAACCTTATATAGTGGTTCAAGGCAGCTAGGAGAGTATCTCTTACATAAATGAGAATACTCGAAATAAAATGGAAATATTACAATTTGGTAAAAAAAAGGAAAGAAATTGAAAGGAAATCTGCAAAAGAAGCAAACAGAATAATGGCAATTGAAATAATGGAAATACTTACCTAAACTCGGTTTTGGTAAGTCTTAGGCATCCTTAGTTGGGCCTTTAAGTGGCTGAATTGAGATCATCACCATTTGGCCTTCAAGTAGCTCCATTTGGGCTCCAATACTTCCATTTTTTAATCCGGCCCTTTTATCTTCAACTCTTTGTGCTAGGAGGGTTTGTATGGACTTTTTAAACATTTATCTAAGCCTCTTGGTCCTGCTCTTGTCTTAGACGGATCCTTCATGATGATTGTGTCTTGATCTGCTAACATCTCTTCTATAGACTTGTTGGAGTCGATGTCCTCATCAATTTTGGAGGACGATCTTTGGTAAAAAAAAATTCGAACACTCGGGTATATTTGGCAAACTATGGCACAAGATTGCGAGAAATATGCGACCAAGTGTGAACAGTTTCAGCGACACTCTCCTTTAATCCATGCTCCCACCAAAGAGCTAACATCCTCCACGATGCCTCATCTTTTTATGCGATGGGCAATAGACATTGTCGGACCTTTGCCATCATCTTGGGAAAAAGGTTTCATGCTTGTAATGACAGATTACTTCACCAAGTGGGTCGAAAAAAAACCCTAATCTCAAATCCAAGATTAGGATGTCAAGTTTATATGGAAGAATATCATATCTCGCCATGGTTTACCATATGAAATCGTCACAAACAATGGTTCCCAATTCATCTCGACAAAGTTGAGAAATTTCTATGTAAAGTGGAATATACAAGTTAGTAAATTGACGCCGCGTAACCCTCAAGGCAACGGGCAAACCGAAACTACAAGAAAAAAGTCTTGGTCGTATTCAAGAAGCGTCTAGAGAAAAAGAAAGGATATTGGGCAGACAAGTTAAATAGGGTACTCTGATCCCATTGAACAACTCCGAAAAGATCTACATGCAAGACTCACTTCTCTTTGTTTCACGGAATGGAAGCATTAGCTCCCATTAAAGCAAGTGAGACAACTATGAGTAGAAAAAAGTTCCCTATGAGTGAAGAATTAAACAGTGAGGCAATGACAACTAGATTAGATGAGTTAAATGGAAACTCATGATGATCCTCTATCCCGAGTACAAAATTACCAGTAATATGTTGCCAAGTAATACAAAAGGAAAGTCCAAGGTTGACATTTCGCCGAAGGAGATCTCCTACTTAGAAAAGTCTTTGAGAACACCGCTGAACTTAATTCACGTAAACTCGGCGCTAAATGGAAAAGTCATCACTTTTCCAAGTTTCAAAACCCCTTTTAAACTGAGACCTAGTTTCCCTCAAATATCAAGTTTTCTATACTCTTCAAATTCATATAACAAATAAATAAGTTGAATAAGTTTGCATTCATAATGAAAATAATGTAAACTTTACAATGGTCCAAAATGGAACGGATCCAACAATAACAAAAAAACAAAGTCCAAACAAACAGACTAGCTAATTAAAAGCAAAGTGACTAATTGTCAATGTTGATATGCTCAGTGCTGACTTACTTCTCTTCCTCTGATTTCTTCTCTGATTCGGTGCATTTGAACCATATTCACTAAACCCTCATAGAAGAAGGGTAACGAGTTCAAAGGCTCGAATACTAACTTTTGGACAGTCAGCTGTCCTACCTGCAACTATCTCGTTGGGAATAACCCGAATGCTAAAGCCTCGCTTAGACTCGAGGACTCACCGATTTCAAAAATCAAGACAACCAAGTCATCATGAAGCAAATTTGTGACCTAGTCCCTCTCAACGGGTGCTTCTCTTATTCTAGTTCTCTAGTCGCATGGTTAACGGACGAATTTTGGTCTTACAACGCTGAAGCGGACAAATTATGTTATCGACACGGATATATTGAGCATACTTAAGCCAATTTGTCAGGCTTGAGGCAAGGTCTTTGAACCAGGGAGCAAATCTCGCGAAGTGCTCGAATAGTTGACCTGATAATTCTTGAATTTTTTTTAGCTTTTCCTAGAGAATAGCTTCATGTAAACAAGAATATAACTTACTTTTAATCTTGTCCAAATAAGTTGAAGTGACGAGACAACAGTGTTGGCATTTTCAGCGGCTTTAAAAGTCATTCGCCGATTTCCACGGCATGCACCATAGCCTCTTTCATAGAAAAGATTTCTTTAGCTTGTTTGAAGGATTTTCATGTTCACCCCGAAATTTGGCCTCCGTTTAGAAAGCTTAGCTTGTGCCGAGTTCACTGAAGCCTTGGCTTCAACAACCTCAAGGTGAGATTTGTCGGCACGGTATGCCAACTTGGAAAGCTCACGAGTGCTCTTAGCCTCCAAAGCTAAGTACCTTTCACGCCCGTGAAGCTCCAAACAGCTGAGCAATAATGATGAGTCCCGACATATCAGAACGCATGCGGACAACGGGACAAACGAAAGACCAAATTGCGGAACACAAAACACGACCCAAGTTCCGGTCATCGACCCAGGGATCACCACTAGATCTAAGACGGCTGCCCAGAACATACAGACCAAGTGTAATAAGTACGCTGCCGAGTTCCTAGAGTCGTATGACCCGCGGTCATACGACCAGTCCGAACGCGACCCGAAGGAGGTTATCCGAACGGTCTTCACCATCACTAGGTGAAGACCCTAAGCCGTTAAGGAAGTCGGGTACTCTTTTTCCTCACCTTGGTTTTGTCCCAAGTGGTTTCCCAAGGGAGGTTTTAATGAGGCCAAGGCACTTAGCGCATGGCCGCGCACCCCCGAGTGTCGTGGCCATGTCTATCCCTTTTCAATTTTACAGCCATTAGTCTTTGTACAGAACCTTATCCTTTTGGCTTGCGTTTGGCTCTTTCACCCACATGTTTAGGGTTTTTAACTTTGCCTATAAAAGGGCCCTCTTATGCGCTTGTAAAGAGGTTAGCCTCATTTTTGATAAAAATCAAGTTTCTCTCTTCTCTTTGTGTGTGGCTCGCTTAGAAACCCTTAACCGACATCGAACCGGGCTCACGACGGCTAAGCCAGACCGTATCATGAGTAGAGACATCACTCACGTGTCGTCTATCGATCCACCTTTTCCTCTTTTCTATTTCGATTCGCAACAATCCATTCGGAGGTTTCGGTTTGTGACTTAGCCGAACCTCCCTCGATATCGTTCCGTTCTTTGTGACTTTTCCGACTATCCGTACTTCTTCCGACATCAAGTTCATCTGCCAAACCCCTCCATGACCGTGACACACATCAGTTTTTGGTATCAGAGCCAAAGATCCCCACGGTTGTACCTCTTTGGTTTTTTTTTTCCTTTTCGTGTTTCAGTGTGCTTAAAGTTTGCGTCTTTCCTCTTCTTCGTCTTAGTTTCTGTAAAAGTCTTTTCCTTTGTGTCTTTGTTTTGTTGAAAAATTGGAGTCTTGCTTCGATTTTCATTTCGACAGCTTTGAAATCTATCCGCTCGGCTTTTAATTTGATTTTTCACCGAAAGATTCGAACTTTGCGACTTCATGTTCTTCATGTTCTTGCTTGGTTTGCTTTTCGTTCTCTTATTTTCTTTGGCTATATCGTAAAAGTGATTGCTTTTTGAGTCTAAACGCGTTCTGTGGTGGCCTTGAAAACCATGTGTCCCTTCACGAGCTTGTGACTCCGTACTCTTTATCGCCTAGCTCGGTCGTTGGTGACTACCTTTTTCTCTCTCCAATCATTGACCGTTTTCTCTTTCCAATCATTGATTGTTTTTCTCGCTCCAATCATTAGCTGTCATCATTTCAAAAAGATTCCATCTTATCCGTTAGCTCTCACCACGTGCGTTTTCTTTGTACGGGTGGACACACAAGTCGACGGTACGACGATCAGCCGAGACCTGTAACCCGTAAAGCCACCACCTCAGATCTGTACGGCCCCGGCGAGTTCCGTACAACCACCGTCCATACTTCCTTCTCCGGTGACCCTCCGCCGGAGCTGCTCATCCGGCGACCTTCGGCCACCGCCCGTACGTTTTCTGATACACCGAAATCTGTACGCCGCCGTCCGTACAATGGCGGCTCAAGACCCACCGATGGTTCCGCCTCCTCCACCTGAACTCGGAGCCGTTCTTGTGCTGATTCAATCACAGCTGGGCCAAATTGATGAGCGGCTCAATCGTCTCGAGATTGCTCGGCCAGCCGCCCAATGAGTGCCGCCCTACAGCGAGCCGAGGGTTCCACCTCCTCCCGGCAAACACCAAGACCAAGGTCAGGTCGACGACTACTCCACCGAAGAAGATCCTGATTACCCAAGGAGGAGACAGCCACACCGAGACGACCACGACCCATGGGTCTCAATCAAGTCAGGCCCTCTTATAAGCTCATCGTGCTCACCTTTGCCGGAAGAGTTGACCCAGAAGCCTACCTACAATAGGAACATTGCATGGACAAAGTCTTCTTGTGTTATACTTACCCGGATCAACGCCAAGTCACCTTTGCCGCAGCCCAACTCACAGATCATGGCCTCACTTGGTGGGACCGAGACGTTGACGACCGAATGAGGAACTACGAACGTTCCGTTTCCAATTAGACTGCCATGAAGGCTCTAATGAGACGTTGTTATATCCCTCAATACTATAGCCGTGACTTACAAAGGCAGTTTAGAAGACTCACCCAAGGAACTAAAAGTGTTGAAGAGTATTTTGAAGAATTTGAGCATCTAAGGAACCGGCTGCAACTTGATGAAACCGAAGAGGCTCTAATGGCTCAATTCCTAGATGGCATGAACGAAAGGATTACTAGGAAGGTCGAGCGTCAAACCTACAATGGCTTTGAGGAGAATTTGCACTTGGCCATCCAAGTGGAACAACAAATTAAGAGAAAAAATGCTAGCACCACTCGGACCCAAGGTCAAGGACTTCCGAGTTGGACTCCGAACGCGTCTTCATCCCAATGAGCTAGCCGCAGACTCGAGAAGCCCAAAGCCGTTCACATCAACTTCCGATTCAAGCCACGCGAGCCTAGTATCACTCCGCGACCTGAGTCGCGCCCTCAATTTACCGATGCAAGAACTAGCCGAGTGCTTCAAGTGCCGACAAGGTCACTATGCTCGTGATTGCCCAAACCAGCGGAACATGACCCTCACGGCTACCGAGGATTGCGAATCCCAAGATGAGACCGACGACCCGCGAGAACCTTCCGGAGAAGTCGAGGCCGAGAAAACCATTACCGAGCTGGAGGTTGGAGAATTTCTCATGATACGCTGAATGCTCAGTGTCAACCCAGCACCAGAGGATTCCAATCAACGTGACAACATCTTCCACACTCGATGCATGGTAAGTGGGAAGGTGTGTGGCTTGATCATTGATGGGGGCTCATGTACCAATGTCGCAAGCTCCTACATGGTCAAGAAACTCTCTGTTACGACCACACCCCACCCAAAACCTTATAGACTTAAGTGGTTGAACAATAAATCGATAATTAATGTATCCGAACAAGTTTCAGTTACATTCAATATGGGACCATATAAGGACCAAGTCCTATGTGATGTAGTTCCGATGCAAGCCAGCCACCTTTTGTTGGGTAGGCCATGGCAATTTGACAAGAAAACCTCCCACTAGGCCACACGAACCAATATCACTTCATTCACGATACTAAACAAATGTGCCTCAAACCGTTAACACCTTCACAAGTTAACGAGTTGCAAACAAACATGAATAATGACCCGAACACTAAAACAAATCTTTTGATCAATGTTGGGGATTTTAGGAGATCACTTAGTGACTCCTCTTGTCATGTTTTGCTAATGGTTTTTAAGGAATTTTTTTCTATATCTAGTGAAGATGCACCCATTCCGGAAGCCATCAAGGAGCTTATAAGCCGATTTCAAGACGCTTTTCCCGAAGAGTTACCTCACGGCTTACCTCTTATCCGAGGGATCGAGCACCAAATTGACCTCATTCCGGGAGCCCAACTTCCAAATTGACCTCTTTCACCCACATGTTTAGGGTTTTTAACTTTGCCTATAAAAGAGCCCTCTTATGCGCTTGTAAAGAGGTTAGCCTCATTTTTGATAAAAATCAAGTTTCTCTCTTCTCTTTGCGTGTGACTCGCTTAGAAACCCTTAGCCGACGTCGAACCGGGCTCACGACGGCTAAGCTAGACCGTATCGTGAGTAGAGACATCACTCACATGTCGTCTATCGATCCACCTTTCCCTCTTTTCCATTTCGATTCACAACAATCCATTCGGAGGTTTCGGTTTACGACTTAACCGAACCTCCCTCAATATCGTTCCGTTCTTCGTGACTTTTCTGACTATCCGTACTCCTTCCGACATCATGTTCATCCGCCAAACCCCTCCATGACCGTGTGACACATCAAATAAACTAAAAAAAAAATTACTTTAAAAATTATGAGAAAGTAAATACCAAGTGAAAGAAAGACGGGAAACAAACCACAAACACCGCCTTGACGGTTCTTTTTATTCCTCCCTATTTAGCATTTGAACATCACAAGGAAGTTCTCAAGAGTATTCCTAAGATAGTGCATCAAGTCGGTACCTTCCATACCGTAGTTCATGATTAGAGCCGACTCTTTGAATTGTAATCAAAGCTGAAGTCGGAAACAACTTTGGACTTCTTACTGGGGAGTCTGTTCCCTTAGTTGTTATCTTCTTTTTAGTCGGAAACAACTGGGGAGTCTGTTCCCTTAGTTGTTATCTTCTTTTTAGTCGGAGTTTTCGTCTTCTTATTCTTTGAAGACAGGGAACCCGTGGAATCCTTTGAGACCTTTGCCCCAAGGCCAATCACGGTAACAAAAGCCATAATTTTTCCCTTGAGTCCTCTCATCTTGGTCTAAGTATTATTATCAGCATGGAGACGTTCTGTCTCCCTTTTCATACTCAGTTGAGGAATGGAAACTTCAACCAGAGGTGCCTTGGTTCCAGAGGATGGAGGCAAAGCATTATCTAGATCGTCGTCTTGATTACCCATTTCGAAGTAATCAACTCCTATGTTGTTTCGAAGAGTTCATGCTAAAAGGAAAAGGAATGCTCAGAATCAGAAATAAGTGACAACATCTTTACAAACAAAAATTGTTAGCTAAAAGTCGAAGAACTGTTCGTTCGAGAAGACCAACCGGTAACCTTTTCCAACTTATTCTTGGGACTTCGAGAAGTTTATCCACCAAACTTTGATGATTTGGGAGGAGACGACGAGACATTGAATGTTTCCCTGCAAAATAAAAAAAAAAACAACGATTACCAATAAGTAACTCGATAAAAAATAAGTACTTAAACGCCTAAAAATCTTCCAAGTTTCTTTGCACTCGTCGGGAGGAGCAAAGAAGTAATGATGCTTCAAATTCCTAACATTGGAAGTAGCATCGTCTAGAAACCGAAGACCTTGCTTAGCCTTAATGCAAAACTTTATTTTAGGAGGTTTACTCTCGCAGAAAGTTGTCATGTGTTGAAACAAACGAGTTGTTATTTCAACCCGAATTCACTCCCTATGATCAAGGCGCCAAGCCAATTAATTATCCAAAGCAATCAAGTTGAGACATTGCAATTTTCTAAGCAGAGCAATACTATGGCAGAAGGCGGGAATCGGAAACCACATCTTTTGCTTATGTGAACCACTAATCGTATATGGCCACGAAACCATCTGGAGGAATCCATGGTTTATCATCTGAAGTTGGAATCCAAATGTTAATACTCTTCCGATTTGGATAGATGTCGAAGACTTTGTCCAATTTCTTCGGAGTAATCATTATTGAACCCACTTCAATAAAATTGTGCCACCTTTCCAAGTTCTCATAATCACCAGCAAGGATGGGAGTGACCGACAAGATACGAGAAGCCACCCCAGATTTCCCCTCTCTGCTAGAAACCCCAATGTCGATATGAGTCGGCACAATAGCTTCTGACTAAGATCACCGTCTCGTCGCTACTAGTGTTTCAAGAAGATATAGAAGAGTCGGGATTTTGGATTTTCTTCATCTTGTCGAACATAAATTAAAGCAACAACATATAATAAGGGAAAATCGTCTTAGACAAAAAGAAGAGAGATGATAGAGAGAAAAGTTACTTTTGCTATTCAGATGAAGGTAAATAATAAAGGTTTATGGGCGGTATTTATAGAAATTTATTGGAATTCAAAACAACGCTTATCAGAGACCACATTTTCACAATATACATACAAGCAATACAAAAACTCAAGATTTTTTGCTCTCATATTATTCTCTTTGCCTACTTAATTAATTAGAATTCCTAGCCATCTTCCCTCTTCAATTTATATTTGGAGCTGGAACCTTTGTGTTAGGTCATACTCGAGACCTATATCTCTTTTTGTCAACTCAATAGTATATAAGAGACTCATCAAAATACAAAATTACTAAACCATAAGTTGACTCTCTAACTAGACAAGCAAGAGCATCAGTCTTATGGTTTAAAGATCTCAGGATTACATCCACGCAAATCTTCTTGCTATGTCTCGAATGTCGGCCACTCTTCCGGTTGAAAATTAATGTTGAGCACATCCACGCAATTTGTCGTTATTTTCACTTCTAGGAATTGGATAAAGAAAAATCATTCCATAGCCCAAAGAACTAATTGTACCTCCGAAGAAAGAGCGGATAGACTGCATCAGATCTCTAGAATTAGGAAAGCAAATCCATCATTGTCTAGAATGAAGGTCTAAAATCTTTCAAGATCCATCAACAAAGCATCTGTAACATGTGAAAACTGGGTGGATAATAGAAGGAATAACAACCTCTGACCACACTGATGTTGAGTTAATGATCCCCGATTGTGGGCTTCTTTACTTTGATCCGCCTAGCATTGAACCATTTTGATGCTGAAGTTTCAGCCAGGGACATTATATCTTGTGGGTTCATCTGAGTATTTGGGAAACATTATCATTCCTTGCTTTCGAAATTTTCCAAATAAGCCATGGGAAAACCCTCACATCTACTCGAGACCTATATCTCTTTTTGTCAACTCAATAGTATATAAGAGACTGCATCAGATCTCTAGATCTGGGATTCTCCAGAAAAAATAATCAAAGTTATATCAACATGACTTTCTTGGAAAAATTTATGCGACTGAGGGAATACACAAAAGCACTTGATTTGTCGGGGGACTTTAAAAAAGGGCATGATTTATCTTTTCTTCTTATGCCCCACATCGACTACATCAAGACTCACAATTATGCCTCATTTATTCATTTTTTGTTTTACTCTGGTACATACTGATAAGGTTTGCCAAATAAAATGTTTAATTTTATTTTGAAAATCTATCTTCCATATTTTAGCTTGGAGAGATGTTAGATATGATCCTAATTTCGCCAGATTTTACTATGTTAGATAAAATCTATCTTCGGTGTGGTACCCAGATCTTACTTTGTATCAACCCGTTTGAGTAAAAGTGCCAACTCCATGAATCATATATTGATATATGGGGTAAAGCAATTCCCATAACCGTCTAAGTATTGAATCACACCAAGTCTTAGAATGTGGATCAATAAATTGATCTAGTGTGTGGTCCAGATAAATCTCATGTCTCATTCCAGTCGATGCTCTGGGAACCACATCTGGGACCCATGGGTCTCTCCAGACCGATGATCTCCCATCCCCTATTTTACGAATTATACCCTTGTTGACCAATGATCTAGCTGAAGTTATACTTAATCCATATGACAAATTTGAATTTGGTTTTGCCGTCATTGGGCATGCCAAACTTGTTTTGCCAAAGAGGAAGAGTTAAACTCCTTTAAGGATGTTTATGAATTTGACCACCAAAAATTTGCAATCGCAGAATTTATAGTTAACTATTTTATTTGGTAATCCGTAGCATTACATTACATATGTTGATAGTGCCGCCAATACTGATTTTATCAACACTTCCTTGCCACCTTTGTAACAAAAAATTTGTATTATAAGTATTGATCCTTTTATGTAATCTCTCCCAGACAAAGGAAAAAACCTTGGTTTTAGCTCCGCCAATATTTTGTGGTAGAAGAAGATAGAAACACATTCCTCCTACTTGGTTAATGCCTAATATTTCATGGAGAGATATCTTCTTGATTTGGGGAAGCGAATGTCCAAATTGGATTGAAGGTTTTTCAAAATTGATTTGATGTCTAGGTATCCCTTCATATAATTCTAATTATTCTAGTTGCCTTCTTCTATTATAATACTCACACTCTTTCCCGCAACGGAAATCCAAATAATGACTTTATCCCGCCCTGCTTTCCTCAATTTGGAAACAAGTATCTTTCTACAAAGAATAAAAATATATGGTTATAAAGGATTTCCTTGACGGATTCCCCTCTGTGGAATAATTTGTCCACCTGGTTAACCATGAATAGGAATTGAATATTCCAGTATAGTTATACAGTGCATATTACACCGAATCCAAATGAGTGTCTAAACCTAATTGATGAAGCAATTTATCAACAAAACTCCATTCAAAGAATTCATAAACCTTACTCATCTGTTTTAATAGCCATGAATTTCCCTTAAATCAGGTGCCCATCAACGAAAGCTGATTAAGTTTCAAATACTAATTTGGGCAGTACCTTTCGTAATCCGATATATATCACCTTTGAGATAATCATATAAGCCACATTACATAAGCTTATAGGTCGAAATTATGCTATTTTTGTTGGCCTTGACTTTTTCGGAATAAGACAAATGTTAGTCTGATTTAAACCTTGTTCAAAGGTTCCTAATATTAGAAATTCATTTACTAGTGTAATAATATATGACTTAATTAATCTCCCATGATTTTTTGAAAAACAAAGCCGTTATTCCATGCGGTCCAAAGGCCTTTCCCAAATTCATCATAAACAAAGCTTTTTAATCTCTTCTTCCATAGCCTTAGCCATCAACATATGATTATCATTATCTGTGATTTTTTGTTCAATCTCAGATAATAGTTTTGAATCACATAGTCTACCATTCATAGAAAACAAGTTTGTAAAATAGCTCGTAGCTTCCCCAAGAATTTCCTTTGGCTTAGGTACCGAGTCTTCATTATTGTTAGATAATCAAATGATTGGATTCTTTGCCCACCTCTGTGTAGTTACCCAGTCTCTATTATTGTTAGATAATCAAATGTTTCAATACACACTCATACTATACTAAATGATATTTTATGTATGAATTTTAAGCTATAAATTGAATTTTTTCGATCTTATTGTTAGACAAAAAAATATTCTCTTATTTTTATAATATACTTTTAGGTTCTCAAGAGTCTCGAGTATCAATCAATCTATATATATAAAGTTAAATTTTGATATCTTCTCATAATGCCACTTCATCAACTATAATGTAAAACCACAATTACAAAATTAATTTACATTTCATCTGAAAACACAAATCATTAATATAATCTTTAATTTAAAACCACCACTATAAAATAACTCAAATTAATTATTCACTTTATACCCAAATTATTCACATTCATACTCTTCAGATACAAAACCATTAATTTAGAATCTCAAATACACATTATCATTACAAATTTAAACTACACATTCATATTGTCGTATGAAATTAAATTAGAGAACTCAACCAAAATTAAGATTAAAAGAACAATATTATATTGTAAATGAGTACAATAATATGAAAAATTATAAACCAACTATATAAGAGTACAAAAGTATATATCAAATATTTTCTACTACACTTTTGTCTTCTCATATACCCAAACAAGATAATAAAATGGTAATTTTAGCTCTTTGCTACATTATCTTAACTCTCCACTACATTGCCTTAACTCCCCACTACATTGTCTTAAGTCAAACAAATGTTACCTCACACTCCTCTTCACTTATAATTAGATTATTTGGTAATTCCAAATGATCATAGTCACTCATTACAATATAATACTCTCAAATTATAACGAAATTAAACAAAATGAAAACTTCCCACCTTTATACCTCGAAATTGAAAGCTGATATGAGTTCTCAACATGTTATTGTAAGACTTTTGTGTTTTTGGAATGTCCGTAATGTCAAAAAAGGCAGAGAGCTTATCAATGCGCTTATGAAATTTCCAAACACAAACACTGAATTACCTGGTATGTTGTTGAAATTGAATTAGTTATATACCTACTCCATATTTAAATTTTAGTCATATAAAAATTATCTTAATCTAATATTAACCCACTCCACCAATAATGTTTTACATAATTAATAATTATACAAAAATAACTTACCCAAAATCTTGTTCATCAACTTACATATAAAACATATATGAATATAAAAAACCACTATTTATAATCACTTGATTCAATATTACAAAAAGATTATATTACAAGCAAACTAATACTTGATAAGAAGATGTATAATTTTAAATATGTAGTCGAAAATTTCAAACAATTTATACAAGTTTACTCCTATTTTACATACAGTTAAACTCAACTGTTTTCACAAAATAAAAATTAAGTTAATTTACATTATACAAATTATGTCCAAAGGGTGTGTCTCAAGTAGTATATTTTTAACCGATTAGAAGGAAAAAAAAAAAAAGAGAGTGAAGAATAGTATAGTTTGTGTAATGTTTTAAGGAAACTAGACCGTCCGTTTAAATACCGTACGATTGGAAGAAGAGCATTTAGGTTGAAATAAATGAAAAAGCACGCGATACGTTAAAATCTGGGCCCTCAAAAAACATGAGCCTGGGCCATCATGTACCATTCTCGATCATTTTACAAAACTTTGAATTGGATCTCACTTCCATGTGCTATTTCTCATACATTGATTTGACATCTCCATTTTATTTGTTTTTCTACATAAACTTTGTTGCCCGATCTTTTTTTTTTCGTTAACTGATCGCTAGAAACCGATGACTTTAATTTTTTTTAAGATTAATGAGTTTATAGTCAATGTTATTAATTGTACTCATATTAGTAAAGATGATAGAGAAGATTGACCAATTATATTTATTGACGAAAAATTACAACTAACTGTGGTTTCTGTCAATAGTATTTAATCTATAGATCTTGTGTCTCTACTTAGAATGAAATTGTGATAGGAAAGATTGTATATATAAATATTTAACTTGATCTAATAGACTTACAATTATGTATAAAATTAGTATAATTTGATTATTCCGTGGAACTGAAAATAAATAAATCAACTCGTGAAATTGTATAGAATTTTGATTCCAGACGTGATTGCCAATGCCAAAAAGAAAGACATTTATTGCAGCTAGTCTAGATATTTTTAAGCATTGCATATTTTAATCCTTATTTTAATTGATAAAGGAAAAGAGAGCATTGTGTATGCGTTACGCACCGTTTCCAGATTTTGGAATTAACATTTCAATACTTTCTTAAAATTATTGTTTAAATGGTTCAACGGTTTTGACTTTCTTTAACGGCTAAAAAACTGCCGATTCTAAAACAAGGCATTTTTGGGATACTTCCTTTGAAAACTTCTTTAGCTATTTTTTCTATCTTATACATCCTTCCTTTCTTTCTATAAACAAGGCATATTTTTCTTTTGTCAACATTGAGCCACAAATGGTCGGTCCATTAGCCAATTTCTTACAAATGCAAACGGAGGGACTCGATCCCAAGATATGTAAGTGCGCATACCTCTTATGAATTTACCACATGCCACTAGATTAAATGCCACTTGCAAACAAAACATCTTTCTATGTTATTGAGTTTCTAAGTACAAAAAATGAAAAAAAAAATTAAACCATATCTAATATACTTTATATAGGAAAAACAAGCATTTTCTGATATTATATAATAAAGTCTCTCATTGGATTTTACAGATAATTACACGCACTAGGTAGCTCAAGAAAAAAATTATTAGACGAATTACTTATTTCCTCCCTAACATATTTAGGGAAATAACCAAAATAGTTAGTCTTGTTCTAATAACCTAAAATCATCTAATTTTTTAAATAAAAGTAAAGTAGATCTTCATCCTTCAAATAAAACAAAAACCCTAAGTATATGTTGGTGATCAAAGCATAGATGTGATGAAAGATTTGAAAGCAATTTCGTCACAAGGGATAGTGAGACCCATGTTGTTGTGGTCGAATCCAAACTCTTCCTCAGCTTGTTGTAGAAGAAGCTGAAACCCCGTTCGGGTCAAAAACGAAATGGGTAAGATGTACATGGCTCGATTTTCTCCTACATAGACCACAAAGTGACATTTTGGAACATTTAGGGGAAGAGAGTCTTCTTCATGTTCTTGTTATCGTTATATTCACTGTTCTGTTTCTTCCCCAGACTTGAATACTTCTTCAATATTTGCTTTATCTTAGTCGTCTGTGTCAGCTTGTTCCGGTTTATAATTGCCATTTCTCCGGGAGTCAAATGGGTTTTTAATTTGTTGTTTTATGTTCTTTGTTCGGGGTGTTTATAGAACTGAGGAGAGAATGGAGAAGGGTTTTTTGAGTTGTAGTATTTATAGATGGTTTTATTAAATATGTATATACTTACAATATTAGAGTCTTGTTATGGGTCTAAGAGTCACTAAAAACTAGAGCTACTAGATAGATACAAGGCCAGCTTTTATTCTGTGGTTACGGAGAAAAAAAGGAGTTTATTTGGTATATCGAACCAATATACACAGGAGGATATTTGAAAAGATTGTTAGAATGTGATTGATATCAATATAGGAAGTATGATCATTATAATCTAATTTATATAATTTAAAGATCGTTTTCTCGTTTTCAATTGTTTTGAGTTACAGTTTCATAATTTATTAAAGGTAAATTAATTATTAGACCAATTTTTTTCCCTCTGTGTGTGCTTGAAAGCTCTTAAATTCTTATGACCATTTCCAACTATCGTACAAATATGCGTGTAAGATTTATATGTTTGTTTCAATATACACTACAAGCAAAATACAAAACTCGATGGGAATTCCAATGGAAAATTAAGATTCATAGATCAACGATTACCCGACAAAAGAGGACGGAAATATGTATTCCGCTGATCGTTGTTGACAACTAAGTGATGTTGGTGTTTATCGGTTATACACCCGACGACAACCAACGGGAATTACCCAATTTTTAATTACATATTTGGCAATTATAAAAATAATCATGTCGGTTTCTGCCGACTATATCACCGACGAAACCGATGAGATCATTTTTTTAGTATTTTCATTTTTAATAATATATTCGGTAATTATAAAATAAATCCCATCGGTGACTGTATTTTATATAGCCAACGCAATCCAACGAGATTTGTTTTATAATTGCCGAATATGTAATTAAAATTTTAAAAAATAGGTTCTGTCGGTTAAATAATCAACGGACACCGACATATATGAAAGTTGTTAAAACATGTGTTGTATGAGATGTCACTGTGTGTAACCAAAAATTAGGTGGCCATGGGAAGCCATCGAATTTTGTCGGTAATTTTATCTATATATATTTCCGAGTTTCATTTCTCTCCCTCATACTCTCCTTTGGTCATATAAAAGTATAAAATGTCAAACTTGAATTTTCATTCTTTGATGGATGGTTCACGTATCGATTAAGCAACGAGGGAATTAAACAGAAAAGTATGATGTCGGGTTCAAAAGTTTTATAGAATTGGCAACGATCAGAGTTTACCCTTCGGTACGGGTAAAATGTATTGTCCATGTATAAAATGCCAGAATGTGAAATATATCCTTGTTAAAAATGTATGTAGTCATATTTACCAGGTTTTTTCCAAATTACAAAATATGGTATTTTCACGGAGGAGATGGTACCAATGTTAACTTCTAAAGTTATAGCGGAGTTGGTAATGTTGGTATAGGTGAGGAATTAGGCAACATGGTAATGAGAAAGTAGATGGTAATCTTGGCCGTAGCGGCATAGGTGGTTATGGTGTTGATACTATAGTTCCAGGGGAAAACAATGATGGTATGTTTCAAATGGTTAACAATGCATTTAGGGAGGATGTTCTAGTTTTCAGTGAGACTAGAAATAGGGGTGAATCAATGCATTTTTTTAGTATGTTAGATGCAGCGAAGAAGCCATTGAATATTGGTTGCAGTGATGAAGTGTCACCATTGTTGACCACAGTTGAACTGATGAATATCAAAACAGATTTTAATTTACAGGAGAGCTGTGTCGACACATTTGTTGGTCATGTTAGGAAGCTTCTTCCTATGGACAACACATACACGATATTGTTCAACAAAATGCAGAGATTAGTTGTCGGGCTAGGATTACCATCTGAAATGATAGATGCTTGCGCAGACAATTTTATGAGACTTTAGAGTGATGATGTGATCAAGATCCATTGTAGTTTTTTGTCGTAAACCTCGATTCTAGGATACAAGTGGGAGAAATAGGGTCCCATACAAGAGGATGTGTTATTTGCCATTAGCAGACAAGCTTACAAGGTAATATAAGTCAGAGCGCAAAACGGGGCCAATGAGATGGCATGTGTGTTGGGAATGTCCTGCAATCATTTGTACTTACTCGGGTGGTTGTTTCTAACATCGAGATTAGACAAAGTCATATGGTACTAGGGGTTGTAATGGCTTGCTAGAGTCCACTTATAATATGTGAGTTGAAATACTCACTGCTAGTATCCTATTGGGTAACATACCTAAGCAAATGGAGATAATTCAATAGGGAATGATCATTATAGGAATGATTCATGACTTGAGCATAATAATACATGGTTTCGGATCAGAACATGTATTTTGGACCGGGCCTAAATTAATCCTAATTCAACTAGGAATTAATTAGGTGTTTTGGGTTGGGCCTAGATTAATCCTAGTTCAACTAGGAATTAATTAGGTTAACTTAAACTCCATATATATATGATATATGGTACGTTTTTGATGAGATGAGAAACCCTAGCCGCTGATTGCACAAGTCGAAATCCTAAGAGAATTGCACACAAAGTTCTAGCAAACTTCTCTCTTACTTGCGTTCGTGTGGACTATCAATAGAGGTGCTACATTTGGAGCACTTGCTGATCTCATACCTGATCTTATATGCGCTACACTAACCAAACTTCATGTATAATCAAGTTCTCTATTTATCAGATTCAATTAAGTTAATACAAGACCTGTGCTTAAAGTTTTGCTAGATTAGTCAATTAATAATTGTCGAATTGCTTAAAAACCTAACAGTGATATCAGAGCCAGGTTGTATTCTTATTGTAATTTGATGTTTTCATGCTTGATTGATTGATTGAAAGTTTGTTTTAATTGAATTAGAATCGTATGATTAGGGTTTTGATGAAATCGAAAAATCAGAGCTGATTTTATTATTGTTGAAATAAAAAAATCAGATCTCGTTGTAACCTTAATGAAATCTGATGTTTTCATGCTTGATTGATTAATTAAAAGTTTGTTTTAATTGAATTAGAATTGCATGATTAGAGTTTCATTGAAATAAAAAAATTAGGGCTTTATTGAAATAAAAAAAATTAGGGTTTCATTGAAATAAAAAATTAGGGTTTATGGTTTCAGGGTTCTGATTTGATAAACCGAAATAAAATATAACCTAATTTAAAATAGCCCTGAATGATCTGGTTTAATAAGATTAGACCGGATCTGGTTTTCTTGCAATCAGTTTAAAAAAAATTATACCAAGTTGGAGAAAAACCAGCAGGTGCGAACCGGCACAGGGTCATGATTAGAAAATTCATAAATAAAATTTTAAAGCCTTTTATTTGATTTCTTTGAGTTTTAAAATCCCCTTTTAACCCTCTTGAGTGCATATATGATATACATCCAAGTTAAAGTTTAGTTTCTCAAACAAATATCAAGAAATTGATGTATTTCCAATTCACGTCAACTGTCAAGGCTCGTTTCATCGTATGGTGGTCTAGCTCGGGTTAGGTACCTACTTTGACATGGGTGAGGCAGATGGTAACCGTTACCATATGACTATGAGATTGGTTACTTGACTGAGCTATCAAGACCGTCTTGAGCTTTGAGACATCGGAGTGATTTTGGCATATGAGATGTCAAATCACGACTGAGAGTTATATATGTAATATAACTAGCAAATAAGTTGCTTACCTAAATAACTAAGGTCTGGGCGATGAGCTCAGCTCACTCAGATTTTTCTGAAATATGGATCTCGGGATCATTGTATTCAATCGAGGAACTATTAATTGAACATAATGTGAGTTTTCTTAAATATGTTAAGATTTCTCAACACTTAAACCATCATAACTAAAACTGTTTACCTCTCTTAATTTCAGCTATGGCTAACAACAACAACAACCACAACTCATTCTCCCTTCGATCTGTCCTTGAGAAAGACAAGTTGAATGGGAAGAATTTCCTAAGTTGGTACCGTACCTGAAAATTGTTCTTAAGTAGGAGAAGAAAGACTATGTTTTGGAACAAGTCTTGCCTCCTAGACCGGCTACCAATGCCACTAATGCAGCTAGGAATTCTTGGGATAAGCATTCCAATGATGTGATAGATGTGCAATGCTTGATGCTTGCGACCATGACCTCGGAACTGCAAGTGCAGTACGAGAATGTGGTGTCGCCCATCGAGATCATGACTAGCCTGAAGGGAATATTTCAGGAACCGGCACGATATGAGAGATACGAAACGGTGAAATCTCTCATCGAATGTAAACTATTGAAGGATGGTTCGGTGAGTAGTCATGTCATGAAAATGAAGGGTTATATTGATAATCTGGCTAAACTAGACTGTCCCCTTAGCCAAGAGTTGGCTACAGACATCATACTTCAGTCCCTGTCGTCTTATTATGATCAGTTCGTATTGAATTATAATATAAACAATATGACGAAGACGTTGACTGAGCTGCATGGAATGCTTAAGACAGCAGAGCCGAATTTCAAGAAGGGCGCCCCGCCTGTACTGTTAGTGCAAGGGGGTAAATCGTTTAAGAAACGTGGGAAGGACAAGGGTAAGGGAAAGGCTAAAGCTGACCCGGTTGTGAACCAGGAGCCGGCCACATCCATACCCAGAACCAGGCCCGGCCTATCTAAAACAGATGTTTGCAATTACTGTAATGAGCAAGGGCATTGGAAAAGTAACTGCAAGAAATATTTGGAAGATTACAAGAAGATGAAGAAGCGGTATGACGCTCCTTCAGGTATTTTTGTTATCGAAGTAAATGTTGCTTCAACAAGAGTTGCTGCATTAGCCGTAGGAACATATAATTTATCTCTTCCATCTGGTTTAGTTTGGTTTTAGACAATTGCTACTATGTACCTGCTATAAGCAGAAACATTGTTTCTGTTCCGGTTTTGGATACTGAAAGTTTTTCATTTTCGATTAACAACGAATGTTGTTCTTTTACTCGAGATGACTTATTTTATGGAAGATCCCCATTATGGGCTTTATATTCTTGACCAATCTACACCTATATATAACATTAATATCAAAAGCTTCAAAGTAAATGATTTGAACCCGAGGTTTCTTTGACATTGTCGTTTAGGGCATATAAACGAGAAACGCATCCAAAAAATTCATCATGATGGGCTTCTCGACTCATTTGATTATGAATCATTTGAGAAATGTGAATCTTGTTTATTGGGCAAAATGACAAAGGCTCTTTTCAACAAACTCAATGAAAGGGCCAGCGATTTATTGGGCCTTATAGATACCGATGTATGCGGTCCGATGAGCCTAAGTGCCAGAGGAAATTTCAACTACTTCATTACATTTACTGATGACTTCAGTAGATACGGTTATGTCTATTTAATAAGACACAAATCGGAATCTTTTGAAAAGTTCAAAGAGTTCCAAAATGAAGTACATAATCAACTTGGCAAGAGTATTAAGGTTCTTCGATCTGATCGAAAAGGTGAATACTTAAGTCAAGAGTTCAGCGACCATATGAGAGATTATGGAATTATTTCACAACTCACTCCTCCCGAAACACCACAATGGAATGGTGTGTCTGAGAGGAGGAATCGAACATTACTTGACATGGTTTGATCAATGAAGAGTCACACTGATCTTCCATTATACTTTTGGGGATATGCTCAAGAAAATTTTGCATTTACGCTGAATAGAGTGCCATCAAAATCAGTGGCAAAGACACCATATGAGATGTGGACGGGAAAAGTTCCCAATCTGTCATTCCTGAAGATTTGGGGATGCGAGGTTTATGTGAAACGATTAATATCCGATAAACTTGCACCAAAATTAGATAAATGCTTCTTCGTTGATTATCCGAAGGAAACCAAGGCATACTATTTCTACAACCGAACCAAGAACAAAGTGTTTGTTGCTCGACATGGTGTTTTTCTTGAGAGAGAGTTTCTTTCTAAGAAAATCAGTGGGAGTAAAGTACAACTTGAAGAAATTCGAGAGCTACAAGAAGTTGCTTAATCCGTACAGGAAGAGCAGTAGTTGGACTCGTAAGATGTTGTCGAATCAACACTTGTAGAGCGTGAATTTCGCAGATCTGGTAGAATCCGTCATGAACCCAAGAGATATCTGGGATTCCTCGTGACTGAAGGACATGATTTGTTGATCGTTGACAACGATGAACCTACAAACTTCAAAGAAGTAATGATGGGTCCTGACTCTGAAAAGTGGTTAAAGGCCACACAATCCGAAATGGAATCCATGTCAGAAAACAAAGTTTGGTTGTTGGTCGATTTACCCCATGGTGCGAAAGTAATCAAGTGTAAATGGATTTCCAAGAAGAAAATTGATGTGTATGGTAACATACAGATTTATAAAGCTAGAGTGGTAGCTAAGGGTTTCAAACAAGTCCATTGTATTGACTATGATGAAACCTACTCTCCAGTAGCTATGCTTAAGTCTATTCGGTTTCTCCTAGCGACTGCTGTTCATTATGATTCTGAGATTTGGTAGATGGATGTCAAAACCGCGTTCCTGAATGGCATTTTGGAAGAGGATATGTATCTGACACAACCCGAGGGTTTTGTTGATCCTAAAACTGCTCGGAAAGTGTGCAAACTTCCCAAATCCATTTATGGATTGAAGCAAGCATCACGGAGTTGGAATCTTTGTTTCGATGAAACAGTCAAAGAATTTGGCTTCATCAGGAACGAAGAAGAAAGATGCGTATACAAGAATTTTAGTGGGAGCGCAATTGCGTTTGTGCTGTACGTGGATGATATCTTACTTATCGGAAATGACATTCCGTTGCTGAAGTCCGTTAAGGCTTGGCTCGGAAAATGTTTCTTGATGAAGGACATGGGGGAAGCCGCCTATATTCTTGGAATCAGGATCTATCGAGATAAACCTAAAAGGCTGATCGGATTGTGTCAAGACACTTACATAGATAAGGTCTTGAGCAGATTCAATATGCATGATTCCAAGAAGGACTTCTTACCAATGTCTCATGGCATGGTTCTAAGCAAGACGAGGTGTCCTAAGGCACCTGCTGTGCGAGAAAGCATGAGTAGGTTTCCCTATACTTCTGCAATAGGATCCATCATGTACACTATGATTTGTACTCGTCCAGATGTTGCTTGTGCATTAAGTATGACAAACAGGTACCAATCAAATCCAGGTGAGACTCACTGGACTGCCGTCAAGAACATCCTGAAATATTTGAGGAATCCTAAGGATATGTTCTTGGTGTACGGATGAAGTGAGGAGTTGGTTTTTAGTGGATTCACGGATGAAAGATTTCAGACAGATAAGGATGATTCCCGGTCTCATTCCGGTTACATCTCCTGTTTGAATGGCGGTGCAGTTAGTTGGAAGAGTTCCAAGCAAAGCACCATAGCTGACTCCACTACTGAAGCTGAATACATCGCTGCTTCTGAAGCTACGAAGGAAGCTATTTGGATAAAGAACTTCATCTCTGAACTTGGTGTGATTCTGAGTATTGCTGAGCCGGTGGCGCTGTATTTTGACAACAATGGAGCCATTGCACACGCAAAGGAGCCCAGATCACACCAGAGATCTAAGCATATAGAGAGTAGATATCATCTGATCAGAGATATCATTGAAAGAGGAGACGTGAAGATCAGCCGAGTTTCAAGCAAAGAGAATGTTGCTGATCCTTTGACGAAAATACTTTCACGGACTAAGAATGAGTATCATGCCAATTGCATAGGGCTTAGGTATCTTAAGATATAATATGAGTTTCAGTGGGAGTTATAATAGTTTTATGTTATGATGTAAACATACTTTGGTTATGTTTAATAAAATTATTTTATTTCTATTTAATACTTGTATTAAATATTTATCCCGGAATAATCTTGAAGTTCTTATAGGTCATCAAGTTGAGGACTTGATCATGAAATCCTATAGGCGTAAAAAAGCATGAATTATTTCATTCTCTAGTTAATGGTTATTAAAGTGGGATACTAATAACGAGATAGACTAGTATATGAGGTGACTGATGACTAAGTTTCATGGAGTCATTGATAATAAGTATCAAGTCAATCACATAGATGTGTGTCAAATGAACATAGCATCGAAAATGACCCGCTATGAGAACTCAACAAGATCGTATAATGAATGTCATAAGAGATTCTCATACGACTATAGAGCATAGTCCTTAGACCTGATTTCATGCTATTTTCTTGCACATGAATTGGTATGTTTTGAAAATTTCAAACGCCAACCGTAATTGGTGGTTATAAAGGAATTTGTCGGGCAGATCATGAAATGTGAGAAAGGAACAAGATGGAATTTGTCCCTCCTATATACGGGAGAAATATATCTCTGGGTCCCTTCGAAAGATTTGATACTGTAAAATGCATGGCCGTGCTCAAACAAGGTGATAGACGCTTGTTTGCTCTATCATCACAAATTCAAGTTCGATGAACATTGATCTGGCTCATTAAAATAAGGATGATATGAACTCTTTCCTTAAGAGCAGATAAAGATATGGAGACAAAGGGATTTTGGGAATATATGATTCCAGTACAAACCAATATTTGCACATGAATCAGATAATACATGGGGTTCCACACCACCTATATTCACAGTTCCTACACATTCGTGTTGGGAATGTCCTGTAATCATTTGTACTTACTCGTGTGGTTGGTTCTAACATCGAGATTAGACAAAGTCATATGGTAGTAGGGGTTGTAATGGCTTGCCAGAGTCCACTTATAATCTGTGAGTTGAGATACTCATTGCTAGTACTATATGATCCTATTGGGTCACACACCTAAGCAAATGGAGAAAATTCAATAGAAAATGATCATTATAGGAATGATTCATGATTTGAGCATAATAATACATGGTTTCAGATCAGAACATGTGTTTTGTGCCAGACCTAAATTAATCCTAATTCAACTAGGAATTAATTAGGTGTTTTGGACTTGGCGTAAAGTAATCCTAATTCAAATAGGAATTAATTAGGTGTTTTGGGCTGGGCCTAAATTAATCCTAGTTCAACTAGGAATTAATTAGGTTAACTTAAACTTCATATATATATATATATGATATAGGGTACATTTTTGATGAGATGAGAAACCCTAGCCGCTGAGAGAATTGCACACAAAGTTCTAGCAAACTTCTATCTTACTTGCGTGTGTGTGGACTATCAATAGAGGTGCTACACTTGGAGCACTTGCTGATCTCATACCTGATCTTATATCGGTTGCACTAACCAAACTTCAGGTATAATCTAGTTCTATACACGAGAGACTGTACTCAGTTTGCATGGTGATTATAACACCGTATAATCTACCATCATCGTTGTGTATGAAGCAGAGTTCTTATTTTGAACAGTTCTAATACCAGGGCCTAATCATCCAAGGAGATCGCTAGATGTATTTTTACAACCGCTTATTTACAAATTGAATCAGCTAGGGGAGAGTTGTACCACAGTGAATGAAGTTTCCACAGCTCAAAATTTCCATATGAAAGTGGTGCTAATGTGGACTATTAGTGATTTGCCAGCTTATTGCATTATATCAGGTTGGTCCATGCATGACAGATTGGCTTGTTCTCACTGTCTAGATAACACTAAAGCGTTCCAATTGAAGCATGGACGGAAGACATCTTGGTTTGATTGCCACCAACGTTTTCATCCTTTGGATTATCCATATCGGCGGAGTGGATCATTGTTCACTAAAAGCAAAAAAGTATTGTATGGTCCACCGCCGAAACCAAATGGCATACATATTAATGCATCTAAGAGATTTTGGTGCTGATTTAACTGCCAGATGTGGAGGAAATGGACATTACCCTATCGATGGAGTTGGGGTGTACCATAACTGGCATAAGAAAATTATTTTCTAGGAGTTGCCATATTGGAAGAATTACCTCATTTGTCACTATTTAGACGTCATACACATTGAAAAGAATGTGTTTGATAATTCTAGCAATACAATTATGAATGTACAAGGAAAAACTAAAGACAATCTGAAATCAAGACTGGATTCACCATAAATATGTGATAGGAAGTCGCTATATATACGCTGGAACAACAGTGTTGGCCCTGTATTAATATTCAGATTGAGTAAAGAAAAAAGGTATATTCCTGTCTTCCCTTAGTATATGTTCATTGTAATTATCAATATTATTGTGAATGATATTTTTCCCATATATGATACTTTTTTGATTGGATTAAACACAAGGTCAAATTACCTAATGGTTATGCTTCAAACCTACGAAAATGCGTTGACAATAACGAAAGAAAAATCTTTAATATGAAAAGTCATATGACTGTTATGTTATAATGCAAAGACTTTTCCCCTTTAAATTTTCCTACTTACTGCAAAAAAATGTACATGAAGCGTTTGCAGGTATTATCTGCAAATCCAAATTACGGTCAAACTGAATTTATATTTTTGTATGTAAAATTTCTTGATGGGTATGCTTCAAACCTACAAAAATGCATTGACAATAATGAAAGAAAATTCTTTAATATGAAAAGTTATATGACTGTTATGTTATATTTTTTCTTGTCCAAGCAAGCATCCACTACATATACGCTGGAACAACAGAGTTGACCCTATGCTAATATTCAGATTGAGTAAAGAAAAAGGTATGTTCTTGTCTTCCCTTAGTATATGTCATTATAATTATCAATATTATTGTGAATGATATGTTTCCCATATATAATACTTTTTGATTGGATAAAACACAAGGTAAAATTCTGTGATGGGTATGCTTCAAACCTACAAAAATGCGTTGACAATATTGAAAGAAAATTATTTAATATGAAAAGTCATATGACTGTCCTTTTAACTGGGCTGTCCATCACACTACTCAAGTTCAGAAGAAGTTTGAGGAGTAGCGCAGTCTTTCTTACAACAACCACGTCTATGTGTATAAGACAACATATGAGAAAGATCTAACAACCAAACCCTATGGTTGCCTGGCGGATCTGTTCCCAGAATTTGTTGAATATTGGAGCCACAAAGAAGATTTCAGAGCGGAACAAGAAAAATTGAAGAGGTGGTAAGGATTTGGGAGTGAAGGCGTCGGGGACACACAACACACGTAGAGCAAGATATGGTAATTTTAAATTTTAAATATACGTTATTTATTTACTCTAATCTTATCATTTTTTTTTTGATTTGGTAGACTACTAAAAATGGGTGTGTACCTGATTGGCTTAACCTAATGAAGGGTTGTCACACCTCCAAGAAGTATTGAACGATCGAGGACCCAAAGATGTCGAGAGATTCGAGTAGAGGAAAAAGGAGCTAAAAACCCAAATCAATCAGGATGGAGCGGGGCTTTTTCTTCTGCTATCTCGGGATGACATCAACAACATCGTCGTTGAGGTTTTCACTTAATCATAGTTTTTCAATTTTAGATTAGGTAAAATTATATGGATGGCCGTTTAAGTATTTTTTTTGTAGGAAACTCCTTGCCGCAAGGGACGACGAATTAGACTCGGCAACCTTGTCATCGCAGATGGGTTACCAGCTGGCGTTGACATGAGTCAGACATTGGGTCACAGTCAATAGGAGCGGTAAGAGTTGGTGGAACCCACGTGACCATGAAGGAGACCTTTCAGCATACCCAGGGCACTCTCTGTGAGACTCAGAGAGGCAAGCGAGGACTAAATCTCATATTGCCCATCTCATGAGGATATTTGACACTCCTCGGTCTTTGTCGGAAGATAGCGAGATACAAAATCTGAGGCTTTAGTTCTAGATCGAACATAATTTTTTATTCAAACCTTTTTATTAAAATCAAAATATTTAATATATAAAATATATTTTATAAACAATTCAAAATTAATTTTTAATCACATTAATATTATTTTCTTAAAAAAATATCATATAACTGATGGTAACCGATGGCTCTAATTGACAGTAACAGACCAAAAAAGCTGACAGCCCCCAACGGGAGATCACCGAAGATAATCAATGGGCCTAAAACTGAAGATTATCGACGGGCCTATAAATTGATGGCCACTAACAGCCCTTAACTGAGAGCAATCGATGGATCTATCCGATGTTCATCAACAACATTTCTCTAACAAACATCAACGAGATTTACATCGGCTTTATCCTGTAGGCATCCATCAGTTGTGTCTAACAATTTTTGATGGAATTTGGGTCTTTGACGACATGATTTTGATTATCTTTTTGTGTTGGTTTTTGTCAGAAATATGGTAACAATGGATGGCTTCTAATGAGATATGTCATAGGATTTGGCTATGTTTTCTTGCAGTGATATGAAATATCTTTTATGGAATAGCTATTTGTTGTAACATATTAAAATAAGAGCTATTTGTTGTACATTTTTTGTCACATCGTTTAATGTATATATTTTTGTTCAAAATTTTATTAGTTGTTATTCGGACGCTCCACAAGAACTTAGCATATAATCAATTAATCAGAGATTGTATGGAAATTAATCCGAAACTAGTTTTTGAAAATTTAATATTTCTAACCTTTTATAACTATAATATTTCTAAAAATTGTTGATGTTGCTACTAACTCTCGTTGGTGTTTTCGAGCTGCTGGTAAGCGCATGTTTCAACATCTTTATGATGTTATTCATGCCTTCCCTACTCCTGATCCTGCTTCAGGATTTGATCTTTATGTCTGGAAGCATGCTCCTAATATTTTTAAGCGGAACTTCTCTTCTTCTAAGACATGGTCCTAGATTCGTTCTTCAGGTCCAAAGGTCTTTTGGTCAAGCATTGTCTGGTTTAATCAAGGTACTCCTCGATTATCTTTTATTTGTTGGTTGGCCATAAAAGATAGGCTTTCTACTGGAATAAGAATACGAGCTTGGGGTGGCAGACAAACATGTTTTTTTTACGGAGGAGGCGATGAATCTCGGGACCATCTTTTCTTTGGTTGTCCTTATAGTTTCTCTGTTTGGTGGGATTTAACTAAAGGACTGCTCAGTAATCTTTCCCCTGATTGGTATGCTACTCTTTTAGCTCTTGGTTCAACTAGGAGGCCTTATATAAATAAAGTCTTGTTGCGGTTAGATTTTCAGTCCTCCATCTATTTCATTTGGCGTGAAAGGAACTCCCGAATTCATAGTCTTCCCGGGAAGTCATTTCCATCTCTTTCTCGAGAGATTGACAAAGCTATTCGTAATAGAATCTCCTCTTTATCATATACTCTTCCTCATCGTCTTTATCAAAATTTGTATTCTTTATGAACGTTTGTCCCCTTATACATATTTTTTGGTGATAAATAAATTATGCATTTCATCAAAAGAAAAAAAGTCACCAAAATAATAATTAAAACAGCGTTGCTAAAAGTAATTCGTTTGAGGGGTGGTTTAATTGAAAAACGATTGATAAACCGATTAGTCGTAACCGAAACGGTGAGACACCGTTTAGCGTTTAGACGTCCGAGTAATCGGCGAATCACCCGATTTTTAGAACACAATACAATATATTGTTAAATTTCTATAAATTAATAATATTAGGATTACAATAAATAATATTTTATTAATTTATATAAATTATTAATTTATTAATATACTAATTAAATTAAAAAATTAATTTAAAACTATAAAATTTTATTATTTTGTAAGAGTTTAGTATATATTAATTTATAAAATATTAATTTAAAAAAGTTATACTGTATGTCGAAGTAAGATATTAAATTGGTTGAAGGTATATAAAGAAACGTAAACATAGAAAACGAAGCGTGGTTCATGTGGTTCAGCTTGACGGAGATAGCATATACAATGTGATAAATTTGTTTGGTGAATTTTGCAGTAGAGACAATATCTAACTCTTGAAAGAACCTGAGGAGCTAATGTGGCATGAGTAAAATAGTGGACATACTTGTGGTCAAAATAAAATTGATGTAGTAACATTTTATTTGCTGACTCAAAAATAATGGCTACAAAAAGGATTTAGCTCTAGAAAGAAAATAAAGACTGACACAACCCTTATCTGTTCTACAGCAGCTAAATAGGAGGGAATCAAAAGGGTCAACTTTGAAGATTCTCCATGATGCAGAAAATGAAAGCTCTTCAACAGTGTGGTGGAGCATTGTTTTGGAAGTTTTACCAAAACCAAAGGAAAACCTTAGAAGTGTTGAGGCTAAATAAAGAGTGCTCGATAGCTTGGAAGAGGTTGGACTTCAAGAGAGAAAAATTTGGAAGTTCCGAATTATGGGTGTGTGTTTGGTGAGTGAAACTGGTGTTGCAATTGGTGCAAGTCTGCAGTGTTGTGTGAACTAAGAAGTTCATATTGAGTTGCAACAGCTGCAAGTCTGTAGTATTGTGTTAAGTAGGGAGTTCAAAGATAGTTGCATCATTTACAAGTGTAAACTGATGTTGGGCTTTGGTAGATTAGAATAGGTCAGTGGCAAACCAAGTAGTACTTGTGTGTAAATCTGAGTAAACAAGACTATACATTGTTTATATTATTCTAATTACAAAAACTTAAAGAATATGTGTCTCTATTCCAGATTAGTATTTGTTGTACATATAGAATCGATTAACACTTTAAATTACAAAAGAATTTCTCTCTTTTACTAGTTTTGGAAAATCTCCTTAAAACCAAAACTCTCAAAAACTAATAATTTCTCACAGTAGAATGTCACAACTCAACCTCTCTATTTATTGACTCTATTTTTTCCAAATAGAATTAGGATACTATAGAATATTTAGAAAACTTCCAAATAACTAGCTAACCATATATCTTAGCTTGCTAGCTCTCCAAACTACACCTTAAGCTTATATTCAACTTTCTCCCTCTCAAGCCTGAAATGATCTTGATTGATGTCTAGAACTCCCATGAACTCTCTCGATTATTTGAATTTAATTTTCGGTAGTGCCTTAGTCAAGTATCGACATTTTGTTCATTTACCCAAAACATGTTCTACTTCAATTTTCTTGTTTTCCACACATTCCCTAATAAAGTTATATCTCTTGTGTATATGCTTGCTTCGACCATGAAAAACCAGTTTTCCACACATTTCCTAATGAAGTGATATCTCTTGAGTATATGCTTGCTTCGACCATAAAAAACTAGGTTCTTGGTGAGTGAGATTGCCGACTTGTTGTCAATGAGAATTAGAAACACTTTAATTTCTTCTCCGGTGATCTCGCTTAGTAGTTCTTGAAACCATATAACTTGCTTTGCCGCTTCCATTGTCTCCATAAACTCGACTTCACATGATGATAATGCTACTATTTATTGTTTTTGAGAACACCAAGTAATTGGACATTCATTGTAGTAAAAAGTACGACCGGTTGTGCTCTTCCCATCATCAACATCGACATTATAACTTGCATCACTATAACCTTTTAACCCTTCATTGCTTTTTTGGCTAAACTTCAGACCTTGAGATAGACTTCCTTGTAAATACCTTAGCACCTGTTTCAATGCTACTCCTTGAGACTCTTTCAGTTGTTGCATGTATCTACATAGAGCACCAACACTAAAAGAAAGATTTGGTCAAGTGTGGATCAAATATTGAAGATAACCAATGAGCTTTATATACTCCTTCTCGTTGATACTTTTCTCTTCTTGTGACTTTGCTAACTTAATACCCGAGTCCATTGATATAATACATGAATTGCACTCAAGCATTCCCGCTTCTTCAAGTATGTTCTTAGCATAATCTCTTGTCTTAGAGTTATGCAACCTTCGTCTTGTATTACTTCTATTCCAAGGTAGTAAGTTAATTTTCCAAGATCACTCATCTCAAATTTACTTGACATACCTTTCTTGAAATTGAAGATCATCTTAAGACTTCAACATGTGACTAACAAGTCGTCTACATACACCGTGACCACTAGAAGATATTCTCCTTCTTGCTTTTGGTACAAGGAAGCCTCTTTAGTACATCTTACAAATTTGAGCTCCTTGAGAATCTTGTTCAACTTGTCATTCCATGCTCTTGGAGATTGTTTCAAGCCATAAAGGGCATTTTTTTAACTTCTTGACCTTGTTCTCCTTTTCTTTTGTCAAAAAGCCTTCGGGTTGAGATACATAGACATCGTCCTTTAGTTCTCCATGTAAAATTGTTGTCTTAGCATCAAGATGATGCATCTCCCAACCATGAGTAGCAGCTAGAGCAATAATGAATCTTATAGTTTCGATCCTTGCAACCAGAGCGAAGACTTCTTCAAAATCTATACAATATCCTTGAACATATCCTTTTGCAACTAGTCTTTCCATATACTTGTTAATGATCCCATCCGAGTTCCTTTTTACCTTGAATACCCACTTTAATCTGATGGCTTTATCTCCACTAGGTAAGTCAACGAGATCCCACATCTTGTTTCCATAGATCGATTTGATTTCATCTTCACAAGCATCAACCCAAACTTGTGACTCACTTGCTTCTTTGAAATTCCATGGTTCTTCGTTAAGTATCAACAAGAGAAGATTACTCTCATAATCATAAAGAAGAACGAAATCATCCAAATAGCTAGGCTTCTTTGTTTCCCTAGTTGATCTTTGATGAATAACATCATGATTCTCTTCCTCTTCTTCGATCTCTTCCTCTTCATCAATGATTTCTTCTTCTCTTGTAACAAAGTCACCATGACTTATTGTTATCCCTTGAGAATCTACACCTTTCTTTTCTTCTTTATAATTCCACTTCCATTGTTTTCTTTCGTCAGAAGCCACATCTCGGCTAACAACAATTTTTTTACTTATAGGATCCAAATAACGGTAAGCTTTTGAACCTGGTTCATTCCCTAGATGTAGTAGACACGTGATCAATCATCTAGCTTTTTTAGATGTGGACCTTCTATTTTAGCATTACTAAGCACCCAAAAACTCTAAGGTGATCAAGTCTTGGTTTCTTCCCTTTAAAAATTTCATGTGTAGTTTGATCCTTTAGAGCTTTTGTTAATACTCTTATAGAAAATTTGAAATTCCCATATGTTTTAATATACTTCGAGTCATTTCTCCTCTCAACACCGCCATTTTATTGAGGTGTATAAGGTGCTGTCATGTTTCTTTGAATTCAAATTCATCACAAAAAAATCTCCACCTCTGTTAGTTCGAAAGATCTCGATACTCATACCTGTTTCCTTTTCAACAAAAAGTTTAAAAGCCTTAAACTTATCAAAAGCTTCGGATTTCTTTTTCAAGAGAACTGACCACATGAATCGAGAATAATCATCGATCAAAACAAAATGTACCTATTCATTGCTGCTGTAGAAGGCGTTATAGGCCTACAAAGATCTTCGTGAACCGGTTCTAGTACCACTTTAGCTTGAAACAATGTTGCTTTAGGAAAATACTTTCTAGGTTGTTTTCCAAGTACAAATGAAGAACAATGCACATTTTTGACTTGAAATTTTGGAACTCCTTTCACCACATTATTTTTTACCATTGTCTTTATTATCTCTATTCCAATATGCCCTTGTCTTGCATGCCAATTCATATTTTCATTGACTATTTCAAGTTGTAGACACTTTTCTACATCAACTTCCATGTGAATTTTGTAGTCTTGATTTTTTGATCTTATTGCTTTGATCATCAACTTTCCATCACGATCATATAGGTCAAGGTACTCTTCCTTCATCCTAATTTCACATCAATTTTCAGTAGCTTGACCGAGGCTTACTATATTGCTCTTTTAACCTGGTACGTAGTAGACATTCGATAAAGTTTTCTTCTCGCCATTCTTGCATAAATAAGTAATCGAACCTCTTCCTTTTATGTCAATTCGAGAATAATCTCCAAACAGTACCTTTCCCGTGATTGTTTCATCAAGTGTAGAGAAGAATTCTCTATCTCCTGTCACATGATTGCTTGCTCGATTGTCCAAATTAGTCTTGGGCATTCGAGTTTCGGTTTCGGGTCCGGGTTGAACTCATCGGGTTTTAGGTTTTTGATTTTATTAACTATTTAGGACCCGTTATTTTTCGGTTCAGGTTTCGGGGAATATCCATCGTGTTTGGATAATACCCAAAAGATTTTAAAATTAAAATAATAGGTTAAAAATATTCTAAAACAAAAAAAACAAAAAATACATAAAAAATCTCAAAAAACAAAAAAGTACGTGAAATTGAATATTTGCAAAGTATTAGTTAAAAATAAAAAGTCTTTTATCTAAAATATATTAAAATACCTTAGAAATACTCAAATACATAAAAAATACCTTAAAATACCTAAATATCTGAAAGTATTCATATTTATACATGCATTCGGGTAATTGGGTATCCATTCAATTATTGTTTGGGTTCGGGTATTACATATACCCACAAATCCAAATATGACGGACCCAAAAGGGTATTTTTTTGGTTCTGAAAACCACCAGATACCAAATTTTTGGGTTTGTCTCGGTTCGGGTTTTGGGTTTTATGCCCAGACTAGTCCAAATACAAAAGTTTTCCATCACATGATTCATATATCTTGGGAATGACATTCTTTTCATCAAGTAGTGCTACTTCATGCACGAATAGATCCTCGGCTTCTTGAGACTCATCTTCTCCACCTTCTTCATTTTCATAAGCCTATTGTAGTTTGAGGAGTCTATCATGACACTTGGAGGCAAATTGTCCTTTCTTGTCACTTTGAAAGCACACAATTTAAGACAAATCATTCTTAGCTTCGATTCACGTGATCAGTTTTATTGTTGCCTTGTTCTCTTCCTCTACCTCGTCATCGACCTCCTCTTCCTCTACCTCTACCTCATCCATATTTCTCTTCAGATTTGTACTCCATATTAGCATACATAAGATTTTATTGATCCTTAAGTTGTTGCTCTTCTTCACTAATTCTTTCTTTTTTATGTTTAAATTTTCCAAGTATATCTTCAAAGCTTGTCTTTTTGAGACCAAGTACTTGCTCAAGGGCAGCGGTGAGGTGAATATATTTCTTCCTTGGTAAGCTATTAAGAATTTCTTCACCAGCTTTGATTCCATAAATTTTTTTCTTAGAGCTACCGTCTTTGATGTTAACTCCAAAAGTTTTCCAACAAACTCATCAATTGTATCAGTTTCCTTCATCATCATCCTCTCAAACTCGGATATTAGGGTTTGTAGTCTAGCTTCCTTAACTCTTTCACTCCTACATGACGAGATTTAATCGCCTCCCAAATCTCTTTTGGAGTTTCTAGATCTCTGACTTGTAAGATAAGATTTTTGAGTATTGATTGAAACAATAGAAGTTTTCCCAAGCTCTTCTTCTCTACTTCATCAATTCGTATTTCAGTCGTTTCCCAAACCTTATGTACTTGAAACATTACTTTCATTCGCATAGACCATACCGAATAGTTCATGGCCGAAAGCATCATCAAACATTGTATCGCTGAGGTAGAAGCGCCTCCTACTTTTCTCGATTTTGTTGGAACTAAATCACCAATGACTAGACTTATTCAGGTCGATTTCACCACATGTATCCGCAATTGTCTTCTCTTTTCGTGAATGAGAAAATCATGAACTCGAACCTTAAGCTCTGATACCAAATATAGAATCGATTCACACTTTAGATTATAAAATAATTGCTCTCTTTTATTAGCTTTGGAAAATCCCTTCAAAACCAAAACTCTCAAACAACAATAATCTCTCACAATAGAATGTCACAACTCACCATCTCTATTTATAGATTATAACTTTTCCAAATTGAAATAGGAAAATGTTGAATATTTAGAAAACTTCCACATAACTAACTAATCCCATCTCTTAGCTTGTTTGCTCTCCAGCATATACTTTAACCTTATCTTCAACCGTACAAGTATTCTGATTATGTGTCTCATGTGCTCTACAACAATTCTGAAAAGGCAGAGAATTCAACTAAATTGCAAACAACAATCGACTAGATCACTTTGAAATACAATTTATTAAGCAATATTCTTTTCCTACAAAAGAACTATTCTTGTTGGAATTATTCTACTCGAGAAACCAACCTAAATCTATTTCAAAATCCCTAATCGATAACCTAGACTTAATTCACTAATCTCTCTAAAACTTCTCCCTAAGTTCTTCAAGAATTAGATTTACAATTAACCTCTCTATTTATAGGCACAAGCGACAAACCCTCTTGTCCTAAAATCTCTCCATCTATTTTCTTATCACAAAGAAGATATTTTCCTTTTTCTTCTCTTGATAAGATCTTCCAAATATTCTCTAAATAACTTGAGTCTTCCTCTCCAAGTTATTCACCAATCCCGTGACTTTTAATTACTAATCACGTCACCGTGACGTGATGTCCAACTCATCATCTCTCACGCATCTTCAATCTCCCCCTTTTTGGCTTGATGTGCATCTCCAGCAATCACGTTTATGTTCTCCATCTCTAACATTCAAGTTCTTGTTCTGTAATCACGTTCTTGTTCTAAATCAGCTTCCTGATATGCACGATCTTCTTGCTATAATGCTCCCCCTCGAATATCTCTCCCCCATAATCAGACATCTTGATCCATCTAGAGTCAAAATCTCATTTCCCCCTACTTGAGTACACATCGAGACAAAAACAAACAAGTGTCTGTCTAATCGCTACGATCGACCAATTAGTGTACTAAGATACATAAGCACAATCAAGAATCAGAATAACCAAATGCCAATTCTATCACAACTGAGTTTAAACACATTTTGGTTTTTCAACAGACATCTGATCATCTAGCAAACTCCTGAGTGACCCAAAATTACAATCAACCATGTGAACAATTCCAGAATTAAGATACGAAAATCCCTTTTGCTGAGCTTGATCATCCACAGAGAACTCATATTCCTTGAAGCACAACACACACTCTACTCTTTGAGACGTACGATCAGAACCAAGATTTTAGTGGCTAGACTTTCACACTGTCATGCCTTTATCACAAGCATTTTTCAAAGCATTGAAAATATCAAACAGATCAGGCAGCTGGAATTTCCTTTGGAGAGTTATATAGTATAACATATGTATACTTTGATGATGTAGGTACCCTTCTTGATCATGTGATCGTTGCAACATCACAAGTACGGTATAATTACTTTGTTACAAGTTAATGTACCCCTCTTGATCATGTGTTTTGGCAGATAATCACAAGTACGATACTTCCATCATCTGCATTAAACTGAATCAAAGATATCACTTGACTTCTCAACCTAGTGATTTAGATATTCCACATATTTGTGAAATTTGTGTAACAAGTATCACTTGACTTCTCAACTCGTATACACTTGCTCTCCTCAGCTCTTTGACCTCCTTCTCCTAACATTTAATATATCAGTTCAGAGATCAGCTTGTAACGGCATGACAGGCAGCTATTTTCCACTTGTTCGATCAAAACTGATATCTGTCTGCCTTTTTCAAGTATGTGCCATCCTTTTCCAGAAACAAGCTCCTGTCTCAAGTCAGCTCAACAAAACCTCAAAACATCGTTTAGTACTCACAAATCCCAATTGCAGTTCTCAGCTCCACAAAACGATTAAAAGACAGAGGTTTAGTAAACAAATCAGCAAGTTGATATTCAGTGTTCACATGATCAATTATAACCAGTTTCTCCTCAACAAGTTCACCAAGTTCACGAATAAAGTGATGACGAGTGTCAATATGTTTAGTTCGAGAATGTTGAACAGGATTCTTAGCAATGCTAATGGCACTTTAATTATCACAATAAACAAGCAAGGGTTCAAAAACTGTATCATAATCAATAGACATCTGCTTCATCCAGAGAAGTTGTGTGCAGCAGCTTCCCAACGCAATGTATTTTGCTTATGCTGTTGATAAAGAAACACAGTTCTGTTTCTTGCTTAACCTGACAATCAAATTGTTTCCCATGAAGAAACATCCACCACTTGTGCTTTTTCGATCATCAACACATTCGGCCCAATCTGCGTCGCAGTACCCTATTAAGCTTGTCGTCATATCCTTTGTGTAGAATATCCCACGTCTTTGTGTTCCACTCACATACTTTAGAGTACGCTTAGCTGCTTGGAGATGACTTTCTTTAGGATCAGCCTGATTGCACAAAATCATACTGAAAACAGAGATCTGGACGACTTACTGTTAGGTACAGTAACCCTCTGATCAGACTTCTGTATGATGTAACATCTATAGATTTCCATGATTCATCTCTTGAGAGCTTTTCATTTGACCCCATAGGTGTCTTTGCTGCCTTGCTGTTCTCCATTCCAAACTTCTGAATCAGATTCTTTGCATATGTGCTTTGATTCACAAAGATCCCATCAGACGTCTGTTTTACTTGCAATCCCAAGAAGCAATTAAGTTCACCATTCATCGTCTGACTGGTAGATCCAAACACTAGATCATCAACATAGATTTGCACCGCTATGAATCCTTCAATATTGTTTAGAGTAAATAATGTATTGTCCACACTTCCACGTGTATACCCATGCTAAATCAGAAACGTGGCTGACCGATCATACCACGCTCTTGGTGCCTGTCTGAGTCCATACAACGCCTTGTTTAGCTTGAAAACATAATCAGGATGCTTTGGATCTTCAAACCCTTTGGGTTGTTCAACATACACTTCTTCTTGAAGAAATCCATTCAGAAAAGCACTCTTAACATCCATCAAGTACAGTTTGAAACCCATCTTGCAAGCCATTCCAAACAGAAACCTGATAGACTCCAAACGAGCAACTGGTGTAAATGTCTCTTCAAAATCAACACCTTCAACTTGTGAGTAACCTTGAGCCACCAGCCGTGACTTGTTCCTTACAACATTCCCATCCTTGTCAATCTTGTTCTTGAAGATCCATTTGGTGCCAACAACATTGACATCTTTAAAACGACAAACAAGAATCCACACATTTAACTGTGAAAAGTTTGACAGCTCCTCCTGCATAGAAGCAATCCAAAATTCATCCAATGGGGCTTCTTTGTATGTCTTGGATTCAATCTTTGACACAAAACAAGCATACTTGATCGATTCAGCAGCTTCTTTCTTATGTGCGATGAAGGCCATGAATGATGCATTCCCAGCAAGCTGTTTGAAATCAATTTGCTTTCCTCGTGTAACTCTTCCCCCCTGAATCTTTCCTATAACATCTTTAGAGGAGTGATTCCGATGCACTTGAGGAGGAACATCAACCTGTTCTGTAGTTCGAACACCTGAACTAGACTCTACAGACTTTAAGGCTTATCATTTTCATCAAGTAGCTGAAGTGTCAGCCGAAACATGGAAGCATCATCAAAGACCACATTCACCGTCTCTTGAATTGTCAAAGTTCGACGATTATACACTCTAAAGGCTGTACTTGAACCTGAGTAACCAAGAAACATGCCTTCATCACTCCGAGAATCAAACCTCCCAAGATGATCCTTATCATTCAAAATGTAGGACATGCAGCCAAACACGTGAAAGTAATGTACTGTCGGAGTTTTACCCTTCCACAACTCATAGGACATCTTTGTAATTCCTTTTCGCATATAGAGACGATTGATGATGTAGCATGCGGTGTTATTAGCCTCTGCCCAGAAGTTTTTAGGTGCATTACTTCCATGCAACATTGCCCTTGCCATCTCCTGCAATGTTTTGTTCTTACGTTAAACAACACCATTCTGTTGTGGTGTTCATGGTGCTGAAAACTGATGATCAATACCTTGTTTTGTACAAAAACGTTTGAATAGATCATTCTCAAACTCACCACCATGAACACTTCGAATGAACTTGATACCTTGACGTTCATTTTTAAGCTGAAGTGCCAAGATCCTGAAGTTATCAAAAGAATCACTCTTCTCACGAAGAAAACACACCCATGTGAATCTGCTGAAATCATCAACTAAAACAAGAATGTACTTTTTCCCAGCAATACTTTCAACTTGAATAGGGTCCATCAGATCCATATGATCAAGTTTCAATAGACTCTTGGACTCAACATCCGGAACAGACTTGTGTTGAGTTCTGACATGTTTTCCCATGCTACGAGGACCACATACAAACTGTTGATCTGTTTCAAGCTTTGGCAATCCTCTGACAATCTCTTTGTTAGATAACTGCGTCATAGTCCTAAAATTCATGTGACCTAGACGTTGATGCCAAATCTGAGCTTCACTTTATGATTTTGCAACCATGCAATATGAACCAGGAACCCACATGTAGCAATCATTTCCTGTGCGAATCCCCTCTAAACGAACAGCTCCTTTCTCATCAACAGCTCGACATTCAGCTCTTGTAAAAGTAACATCAAGTCCTGTATGACACAGCTGGCTGATGCTAATTCGATTTGCTTTTAGTCCATCAACAAGGAAAACATTTCGAAGTTTAGGTTCTGTTGAACTTCCCGTAGTCCCTTTGCCACGAATTTTTCATTTAGCACCATCACCAAATGTCACCTTTCCAGCTGTGACCATCTCAAGATCTTGTAGAGAACCTTGTTCTCCTGTCATATGTCTTGAGCAACCACTATCAAAGTCACTTGCTCATTGAGTTACTATTATCACTTCTCTCAGCTGTGAATGCTACTCTGCAGAACAAATCCATTTTCTTAACACAAATATGGTTTCTGTTTTTACCATTGAAGGTAAACTTTCGTTGTCTCCAAATTTGTTGAACCCTAGATTGAAGCTTATAACACTGATATCTCATATGCCCTTCTTTGCCACAATACCAACACTTTACTGGATGACCTCAATGCGATCCATAATACGGAGTCTTCTCAGATTTCCATCCTAGACCATCTCGTTGATGTTGATGTTGATGATGTACTCCACCTTTTTGCTGCAAGGGTTTGAATTGATCTACATTCTCTGATGAACAAGTAGCCTTGACAAACTTCATCTATGCGGATTCCTTCCCCTTATAACCCAAACCAGAACTATCATTAGATGTCCTTCCAACAGTCAATAGATAGTCTAAATCCTTTGTTCCTTTAGACAGCAATCTGATCTGCTTCATCTGCTCAAACAATCTGTTTTCCAGATCTGCATTCCTAGCTTTGATATCTTTGAGTTCATTCTCAGCTTGTTGTAGCTTTTCAACAGCAACCCGTTTGTCCATTATTAGACGTTTATTTACGTCTTGTGTTTTAACCCAAGATGTCACCAACATGCTCATCTTATCTTCTGTAGTCATATCAAAATCGTCATCAGACTCTGAATCATCTGTTTCAGTTCCTTGGTGTTCAGCAGAAATCTGATTCTCACCAGTCTTTTGACCTTCAGGAATAAGGTCTGCGTTTTCTACTTCTTCCTTGTTGTCTTCCATTTCCTCAATGCCAAATTGAGCTACAAAGTAGTTCAGAATGTTATCATCCTCGTCACTGTCACTATCAGTATCACTCAGAGTTGTGATTGCTGATTTTCCACTTAATTTGGACATGCATTCACTCTTGGTATGTCCATATCCCTTACACTCATAACATTGTATAGCCATATTCCTCTTGGCTGATGGACATGCAGATTTAAAATGTCCATAACCTTGACATCCAAGACACTGTTGTCAGCTCTGTAGTTGTCTCTATCAGCTGCTGGCTTAGCAGACGCCTGATATTCATTCCTTTTCTCTCTTTCAGCTTTCCGAAGAACCTTTTTCACAAGTAATCAAACTTGCTCTTCGAGATTTTCAACTGACTCCCAGTTGTGAGCTACTTTTTACATACAAGAGCAATACTCTTTCCTTTAATGGTCTCTTCCTTTGCTGTGATATGAAGCTCATATGCTTGCATCATGCCAACAACCTGATCATATCTCATTGTGTCAGAGTTCTGTGACACTTCTAGAGCTGATCGATGACCATGAAACTTAGTTGGAAGACATCTTAAGAACTTTTTAACCAACTTCTTGTCTTTGTACGTTTTGCCCAAGATCAGTGCTTCGTGTGCTAGAGCTGAGAGCTTACTGCTAAATTCCTCTACCGTCTCATCTTCACTCATTGTCAGATTCTCGAATCGTGAGGCCAAAATGTCAATTCGAGTTCTTTTCACACTGCTAGTACCCTTAAAGCTTACTTCAAGAATATCCCATGCCTGTTTTTGCACTTTTACAGCCTTGTACTCTTTTGAACTGATTGCTGTGTAGAGAGCTGAAAATGGCTGACAAAGCTTTGGAATTCCATTTAGCATACGATTTCTCCTCTGCAGTCCATTGTTTTCTAGGCTATGGGACAGTAGCACCATCTGCATCTTTGACAACAGGATGTTCCCAACCTTCTTTAACCGCAAGCCACGCATCAGAATCAATACCCTGTATATTCTGAGCCATCTGGACTTTCCAGTGTCCATAGTTGTCTGGATCCAACTTAAGTGTTTTTGCAACGACAACTAACTGTTGCTGTAAATTCTCCATCTCGCCCTCAGGATCTAAAACCTGCAAATAATAACAAACGTTATACGGCGACCCGCTCTGATACCAATTGAAAAGGCAGAGAATTCAACTAAATTGCAAACAACAATCGACTAGATCACTTTGAAATACTATTTATTACGCAATATTCTTTTCTTACAAAAGAACTATTCTTGTTGGAATTATTCTACTCGAGAAACCAACCTAAATCTATTTCAAAATCCATAATCGATAACCTAGGCTTAATTCACTAATCTCTCTAAAACTTCTCCCTAAGTTCTTCGAGAATTAGGTTTACAATTAACCTCTCTATTTATAGGCACAAGAGGCAAACCCTCTTGCCCAAAAATGTCTCCAACTATTTCCATATCACAAAGAAAATATTTTCTTTTTTTTTCTCTTGATAAGATATTCCAAATATTCTCTGAATAACTTGAGTCTTCCTCTCCAAGTTATTCACCAATCCCGTGACTTTAATTACTAATCACGTGACCGTGACATGACGTCCAACTCATCATCTCTCTCACGCATCTTCAAATTCCTCTTTTGTAGTCTTTGTGTTAGAGAGCGTG
>JAKUCM010004574.1:0-15344 GCA_023374145.1 Lepidium sativum | reverse complement strand
TATGTGCTAAAACTATTGGTTTTCAATGTGTTATTTACTTTGTTAGTTTTTCAAGAGTGTTAATCTAATAATTTTCACATAAATCAAAAAATAATGTTCAAGTTTTTTTATATGCGTAATCTATTTATATAATTACATTTAATGAGTTTTTAGTTTCTAAAAGATTATAAACGTTATAATAAGAATTTAAGATGATATTATTTATAAAAAATTGAGAAAAGGGAAAAATATGACTAAGTTGAGTTGTTTTAGTTGGTCAATAATTTACAATGAATATATTTATTAGATAGGATTCAAATTTTCTTGAGTATAAAATATTATTGGTCAACTTTAATAAATAAAAAACATCTATTTATACGAGTACTAATGCTCTCATTATAACTACAACTAAATGTATTTAGGCAAAAATAGTTTTAAGATGTATGGCCTTCCAAAAATCTTTGTGTGTTACACTTTTTAAAACACTAAAAAAAACAAATTTATAAGTTAAGAAAATTATAAATAAAATTCAGAAAGTTAGAAAGTGATACTATATTAAAATTCAAAAATTCAGAAAGTTAGAAAGTCAGTAAATGATTTTTTAACAAAGAAAAAAAAGAGTAAAATATATATTAAAATGGTCAAATGAAGTAAAAGATGGTCAAAGATGGCGTCATGTACTTGAAGGATGACGTCAGAAACTCAGAGAATCTAATTAACTCATTTCACTGTATTTAAATTAGATTTTTTATTTAACGTGGGAAAAAAATCTATTAAAATTTTTAGTTTTCCATCAAATTATTATTAAAAATCCAGTGATACTAAATTTAGAGTTTTGCGCAAAAGTTCATGTTTTCTAATTTTACCATTTATCTCCAAAAATATAAATTAATTATGTGAAATCATAAATAATGTGCAATCGTTGGAAAAAAAAAAAAAAATAATGTGCAATATAACCTTTATACATATTTCTGATGATTTTTTGAGTTTATATATATTAGATTTTAAAGTTTTCAACAATATATTTGAATTTTATTGTAACAATTTCAATTTGATATATTATTAATTATAAATTTTAAAATTTGATGACGATAATTGCATATTATTTGTGACAATCACACAATTAATTTTCATAATAAAAGTTGAAAAACATGACAACTTTAGAGGTTTTTTTGGGTATAAAACTCTTAAATTTATAATCAAGAAACCTAAAAACAATGATATAATACTTATTTGACATATTTACACATATCCACACAATAATGTAAACAGAAAAAGAATGTATACAAAATCAAAAAAGGAAAATGCCAGTTCCAAAGGAGTAGAGACATAACCCAAAGAGGAAACTAAAGAAAATCAGAAATGGTTTCAGTCTCTCTTATTAGAATGTTTCCATCTTTTCCTCAATTCTTTCATCTTTTGTAAGGACATATATATTTTATAAAAAGTAAAAATTCGATAATAAAATATATATATATATATATAATGATTTATCAAATTTTGGAAAAAGTGAAATGGTTTTTAGAACTAAGAGCATGTCTAATGATTTTAGACAAACAGGTTCTTATGATTAAAAAAATAGAGAAGAAATAAGAAACCGTTTCTAAATTTCTTAATGTAAACTTTAATTTCTTAATTAAAATATTATCTCCACGTTTATTAAATATGTGATTGAATGATTTTTTTTTTGTCAACGACAATTTTTATATATCATGCAAACGCACAATGAAAATGTTTACAATCAATTATACCTTGTCTCTCTTACAAACCTGGCGAGAGCATCAGTCTTATGATTGAGAGTACGTGGAATGCTTGTAAGTACAAAGGTCGAAAAAAATGGTTGTAACCGTGTGAAGTCTTTCTGATAGGGGAGAAAAGTTGGCCAATCATCCGGCTTTACGAATACCTCCAACACCGCCTCACAGTCTGTCGACATCTCAACCTCCACAACTTAGATTGCTAGCAATGATTCCATAGCCCAAAGAACAGCTTCTACCTCCACATGTAATGGTGACAAGCTTTGATGAACGCATCAAATCCCCGAAGAACTATTCTCTATCAAATCTGAAAATCCGAACCACCAAATAATTTTTCTAAAAAAATAAATTTTATAAAAATAATAATATTTTACTTTTTAAGAATCCCAACTTAGCATTTTATCGTCGGAGATGTTATAAGAGACTAATCATAATTGAATGCTCTTTAGATTTAGCACATGATATAGTACACACTCCCACGTGGAACATAATGACAAAATCCTTTCATCTTTTTATTTTTTCACTTTTTAACTTATCAATTTACAATAAAACATTTTTTTTTTGTCTTCCATAATTTCTTGTTATCTATAAATATATAAATATCCTACAAAATTTACTCGGATTCTATCTACAATTACACCCAAAAAAGTGAGATTCCGAATTATTTTGTTACTTTTCGTAACCATCAAAGAAAAACAGTAATTATTGGGCCTCACATGCCCATATTGGATTCTGTTTTCTAATCAAACTAATGATTAAATACAATAAAAGTAAAATTCATGACATTAACACTAAACTAATGTTTGTTTTACATTTTTAATAGTCGTTTCATCTACACTTCGTCTTATGCCTTGGCATTCGGATATTCGGGTCGGTTCTGATTACTACCCGTTCGGGTTCAGGTATTTCGGATATATGATTTTGCTACCCGTTTTGGAACCGAACATTATTCGGTTCGGGTCCAGTTCGGGTCCTCTCGGATCTGGGTCGGTTCAGGTATACATTTTTTATACCCATTTAAGAACCGAAAACATTTCGGTTCGGTTCCGGTTCCGGTTCGAGTCCGGATATAGTATTGTAAAAAAAAATCGAGTATACTATATACCTAAAAGTACCCACAAAATTATGCACTTAGATATAATTTCGGGTATTCGGGTATTTTAAATACCCAAATACCCGAAATATTTGGGTACCCGTTCAGATAATCAGGTACCCGTTCGGGTATCGGGTAATATCCGGACTCGACCCGATATTCGCGGGTCTCTATAACAAGACCTGATTGTTACTTTTGCTTATACCCGAATTGGACCCTGACCCGAAATTTCGGGTCGGTTTTTCGGGTCCAGGTGAAATGCCGAGGCCTACTTCATCTACAATTCAGTTAGTTTGTTCCTGATTTAATTAGACACTAAATAATAAATTTGAATTTCACTTGGTTCCAATCAAAAAACTTAAATTATAAATCTAACATTTTCAAGCAAATGGCTCATAGCCTAGTGTCAGGCGGTAAATCCACATAAGGCAGCTCATTTGCACAACCAGGGATCGAGTCCCCTACCTACATTATGTAGGAATTTGGCTATTGGACCAGCCAGTTGTGGCCCAAAATAATTTGTCGTTGACATTTAAAAAAAAAATCAAACATTTTCAATCTAATGGTTATTTATTAACAAAAATAAAATAAAAAGCCGAGGACAGGTCTGCAGTAGTACGAGGGGATTAAAAAAGCCAGACTAGTTGAAAAAAAAAATGTTTTGTTGATTGACAAAATTAAAAGACATTAACAAGTTGATTGATTGAGGTCAAATTTTTGTTATTACTACAATGTATATAACTCATAAACCAGCAGATGAATCAGACACAAGTTGTCCATAAGCACAAAGCAACATCATATCATCAATGCATGAACTAACAAACATCTACTAACTACAATAGTTTGGATCTCACTTTCTATTACACCATTTTAAAGCCACAATAACATTGTATTGCAATTATGGTGGCTCTCACTTTTCTCTCTATAATAAAAATCGAAAAATTTCCAAATCCTAAGCCCTCATCAAAACTCTCACTCTTCCGAGACTGGAGACAAAATACAAAAGAACACATCAAATCTATGTGAAGCAATGTAGTTGATGGTTCGCTGGAAGAAACGGATCTGCAAGTGCTAAGAGCTTTAAAACAAGGGCTTTATAAGGGAGATCACAAGGGAATAAGTGGAACACGATCATTCATCATCTGATGGCAAAGTCGGGCTTTTCGAGCAGCTTTCTTGCTTGTGAAGTTCCAACAACCTTTTCTCTGGGTTACAAAGACCTGCACTAGTTACAAATTTAGTCTGATATGCAATTGAAATGAATCTGGATCCAGATTCCTGAGACATAACTGCATTAAGAGTTGATCATTTACTACTAATTATGTGTTTCGTATCAGGACTGCAAGAGATAAGTACACAGAACCTGAGCATTTAGGGATGTCCCAAACAGCTACAGAGGAAGGTGAGCATTCTGGTTCGCAAAGGACGTGATGATTCTCATGGTTGACATTCATCGCTAGCATCCACGCACCTATTGTTACGTCCTCGTTGCTAAACATCCTGAAACTGCAGTTGCAGACAGAATTTGCTTTTCTTTACTAGGCAAAGAAAATACTATGATTCCTTTATCAAGCCATGTAACAGAACTTGCCTGTTATTCTTGAGGGCAACCAAACTTGCCACAACATCAGCAGAGAGAGCATAGATTGGGCCATAAGCATGAAGAAAGTATTCTTTTCCCAGTAGATTAGACAATGGTTCATACCTGCAAAATTCCGAATTTCCATTCTCAGCGGTTTTCAAGTATATCTTAGATTCCAGTTTTGTTCTCGCCTTCTTCATGTTAAGGATCTGTATTTTACTTTTTATTCTTACCATTTGAGCTTAGGATCTGTGAAAACCGGACCCTTTTTCAAGCATCCTAGGTACGTCTGAGAGTGGCTCCGCTCTTTCGCCAATAGCAGTGAGAGCCGATCTGTGGAATATCATGAATTTACACAACATCCAAGGTCCAGATCTTTTCTTTCCTCAAGACAGAGATAGTAAAACATTAAAAGAGATATTTACCTGGCCTCAAGTATATATCATCGTCAGCTTTGACATAAAATTCAGAGTCATATAAAGCATATGCAGCTTTAAAGAAAGCCAACCTATACAGCAGAGAAGAATAAAGAATACCATAGATTAGAGCCTATCGAATCATATTGTGTTAGATAAGATACGTTTATAAATAGAAACAAATCACTCTCACTAACGTTTTGTAAGGGAGCTTACTGTACTCCTCTTCGATATCTAGTAGTATAAAGTCATCATACTCTGCAACTTCCCTTCTGAGCTCAGCCATTTTTTCCTTATTTTTGGTCTTCCCTATCATAAACCTGAATGCTAACCCCGTAGATTCTTCCAAGCTACAAAAAGCAGAGTTATTCAGTGAAAAAGCAAACATAAACAGATCCATCTAAATCGTGAAAGCATCCAAGAATCAATGTCAGTCAGCAAAAGAAGAACCACTAAGTTGATCATACTCTAACTTCATGAATCTGGTAAGACTTTGGAAAACAAAGTTCACTAATCAGCACCTGATTATATTCATATCCACCTAGGAATCAAGATCAATACCAAAATCAAAGTTCTTCATTGCCTCCTCTTAAATCTATAAAGAAGGATCCATTATACTAAGAAGTCTTCAAAGACCACATAAACTCAACACTCTCAGATTTGCTAACTAAAATCCAGATCAATCCAATTCCAATAAATTTGCCAACAATTCAATCTAATATCACAACAACAATGTCAAGAGAATCGAAATCAATAATTACCGTCGAAGTCCTTCTGGATCTGACGGCATCCATGTCTTCCTAAGTGATTGTCTCCGGCCAGCAGATGCGAATCCGGTTTGAATACCAACGAATCCCATAACCTTATGTTTTTTCCTATCACCACCAAAGCCATTACTATTTCCGGCAACATCCCAAACGACCCGCACCGTCTTCGGAGGAACGTTCATCAAACAATTACGACCGGTTGATCGGAGACCCGGTAGAAGAATCACGGCAATTCCAAATGTAAATCCGACGATTCCAATAGCTAAGGAAGTCATTATGACAAGAGCCGTCGATCGGCGCGAGGCGAGTGATGGTCGCGCATGGAATAGTTTATGACGAGGAGAATGCATTTTGTGGTTACAAGCAAGCAAGCTCGAGCTTCGTTAATGGCGACACGGGTTTTCTTCTTCCGATCCGGTGGATCCAATATTTCGGATCCGGTCACATATTTATAGTTGAGTTTAATTAGCTTATTTACGCTAATAGATTTTTGTTGGAGATTGGATAATGAATATTTAATTAATTTTAAATGTTTTTTTTTGTATTAGACCACGACTAACCTGCCCAATAGTCAAATTCTTATATAATGTAGGCGGGAACTCGATCTTTGATTATGCAAATGAGCTGCTTGATGTGAAATTATCGCATGCCATTAGACTAATAGCCATTTGCAATTTTAAAAGTCTTCTTAATTTCACATAAATAGCATTTATAAGCTAAATTTGACTAAATTTATAGAAAGTTAAATTGATTCAAATCAATGCTATATGAATTTCGTAGATTCAAACATAGATAAGTTAATAGGTTTAGATGTTATCTAACTCATTAAATCATCATGTGTTAAATAGATTTTAGTAATTAATATTTTACTTTTTGTAAAACTCAATTCAAACTCTGTTACATAAAATCATGTGATTATTTAAAACTCTGTTAAAAAATTAATATTTGATGATTTAATAAAATATATTTCTTATTCGTTATAATAAACTTCACCACTAACTAGTTTTCGTTGAAAACAGGTGACCTAGTAATATAGTCACTTTACAAATTCTCCGAGCACCAGGAATCGAACTTCCTATCTGAAATAATAGAAGCACAATTTAAAAGGGAATAGATTAGTTGACAAAAAAAACTAGTTTTCATTAGCTTAAGATAGTTTTAATTTTCGTATTTAGTATAATCTATAGAGAAATTTCGTATTCTAGCATTCAAATTATGTATTTTATCTTAGTTTTAATATAATTCAAATGATAAATAAATAAATAAAACTTTAAAGTATCTTTAATCAATTTTTTTCAATATTTCGGTCCATGTTTGACAATATTTACTCTATAATATATAGTAATTAGTATATACATATGTCTCTTTCATTATCTTAAAAATCTTTAATCATGAAAAGTTGCTTAAATGTTAAGACACAAAAACGACAACAAGTTCATGAATAAAACTACGAACCGGGACGCTGTTCTCGCCTAAACCAACTACACGCCGTTTGCAATTTCTGAAAACAAAAGTGCTTATAACCAATCGGATTTACACACGTCAAGATAATTCTCAATTCATTGATAACTTCACTGATTTCAAAGTGAGTTAAGCAAAAAAAAAAAAGAAAAAAAAAAAGCGTCAATGGCGTTTTCGTTGTGTCATCACTATATTAACCCAATCACTGTAACTCCTTCTATTCAGCTCTAAACTCCATTACGCTTCTTCTCCACGAACCTCTCTTCTTATAAATCGACGATCCTTCTCTGTTTCTGCAACTATGGCTTCATCTACTAAAAAGGTAATTCGTTATCATCGATTTCCTCATCTATGTGAATTGATTTTGTAAATATCTATTGAGAATCCGATGTTTTTGTTTGTGTGTGTTGTGCTTTAGGTTTTGATTCCCGTTGCGCATGGTTCTGAGCCGTTTGAAGCGGTGGTGATGATCGATGTGCTGCGGCGAGCCGGGGCGGATGTAACGGTGGCGTCTGTCGAGAATCAGGTTGGAGTTGATGCATGTCACGGAATCAAGATGGTTGCTGATACTCTTCTCTCTGAGATTACCGAATCCGTTTTTGACCTTATTATGCTCCCTGTATGTCTCTGACTCTGATCTTTCATATCCAATTTGTTACGGGTTTGGATCCATTAGCGATCACTTTAGGACTTCTTGTGGGTATATTAGCACACATAATTACAGAATCTGGGAGTCAATTAAAGCAAATCGCTCGTTTATCTTTGTTCTACACTATGATTTAGATCATTGTTGTACATTTGCAATTAGTTAATTCTGTTGCCTGAAATGGGAGATTATAGTTTCCAGATATTGAAAGCTCTTGTATATAATCATGATTAGCTGTATGATTCATATTTTGATTCTGATATACTTCAACATCTGATAGATTTACTCTTTTTTGGTGATGTGATTGGTTAAGGGTGGACTTCCAGGTGGCGAGACTCTTAAAAACTGTAAACCTTTAGAGAATATGGTAAAGAAGCAAGACACAGATGGACGACTAAACGCTGCTATATGCTGTGCCCCGGCATTAGCACTTGGAACTTGGGGTCTACTAGAGGGTAAAAAAGTATGTATGTAGTGATCAAGAAATTTACTTTCTTTTTGACTTCTTCTTTTTGGTGTAAAGTTCACTCCTATGTTCTTTGCAGGCAACATGTTACCCAGTATTCATGGAGAAACTAGCAACTTGTGCAACAGCTGTTGAGTCAAGAGTGGAAGTAGATGGGAGGATAGTAACCAGTAGAGGGCCTGGAACCACCATGGAATTCTCTGTCAAGCTTGTGGAGCAACTGTTTGGGAAAGAGAAAGCTGGTGAAGTTTCTGCCCCCTTGGTATGCCTTATCCCCAACTCTCTATCAACTTCAATCTGATCTCCATATTGGGGACTGAAAGATCTTAGCTATCAATTTCTGTTGAGAAGATGGTTCTTGCCTTCTTGCATTATTAATCTGATGCTCTTTTACTAGAACCTAGTAATATTGTAGTTCATAGAATGGAAAAAAACACAGATGAGCAAATAACACTTTTCCTACCTCAATACTGCTGTGATTTCCTTCAAGAAGAGGTCTGTGATGTCAGAATTTTCAGCATAGCTATATAGGATACATGAAAACTGAAAGCTGTATAGGATTCATGAAATTTATGTTTCTACAAAGAAATAAATATTCCTTGGTAGCATAGTCTTTATTCCATTGTAGCGTAGTCCTTATTCCATGGTAACCTCTTAGACTCTCTTCTTCCGTTTTGGAGATCAGGTGATGCGTCCCAACCCTGGTGATGAGTACACTATTACCGAGCTTAACCAGATGAACTGGTCCTTTGACGGTACCCCACAGGTAACTTTCTACTTTCTATCAGCTTGGATTTATACTCTTAACGTTTGCAAATAGTTTCTATTTGATTGTTAATTAGAATGTAATATGAAAGTTATTATGGCTGCAGAAGCTACTTCAACTGGTTATATAATGACATCAAAATGGAAATAAAAGTTACTGGCAAAATTGCTCAGAATTTCTCTGATGAACCCATGTGTCTGTCTTGATCAATAGTTTTCCATATACTGAGACTGAATGGTTTCCCTTTTTAGATACTTGTACCCATTGCAGATGGCTCGGAGGAAATGGAAGCTGTTGCTATCATTGATGTCCTGAGGCGGGCAAAAGCAAATGTGGTTATCACTGCGCTAGGTAACAAGTTGGAAGTGGTAGCATCTCGTAAAGTCAAGTTAGTGGCAGATGTACTTCTCTATGAAGCTGAAAAGAACTCGTACGATCTGATTGTGTTGCCTGTGAGTGCTAACTTCTTCAAATGTCGAAAAACATGTAGTGTGAAGCTAGCTGAATCAATTGTCAAACCAACAACATGATGAAATTTCTTTGAATTCACAGGGTGGTTTAGGTGGTGCTGAAGAATTTGCAAGATCGGAGAAGTTAGTTAATATGTTAAAGAAGCAGGCGGAATCAAACAAACCATATGGAGCAATTTGTGCTTCTCCTGCTCTGGTGTTTGAGCCACATGGTTTACTCAAGGTACAAACAAAACGAGAGAGAGAAATCGTAATAGCATAAACATTTTAGAGACTCAGATGCATAGGATCATTACATAATGTTCAAATACATAATCAACATGTTATTTGATCTCTTAAAACTAAAGTGAAAGATCTCCGACTTTATCGATGTTTGTGTAGGGCAAGAAGGCGACCGCGTTCCCGGCAATGTGCGGGAAACTTTCGGACCAGAGTCACATAGAGCATAGAGTCTTAGTGGATGGCAATCTGATAACAAGCAGAGGTCCAGGAACCTCACTGGAGTTTGCACTCGCAATTGTTGAGAAGTTTTACGGACGCGAGAAAGGACTTCAGATTGCAAAGGCAACACTTGTGTAAGCTCAGCCAAATGAGAGTATCGCACGAGAGTATTCTAATAAGAACAATGCTCTCCTGTAGAACTATCCATGACTGAACTTTTGTTATCGTGAAACCTTTGTAGTAGAGTGTAATGGTTTATAATGTCCTATAAAATAAACAACATCACCTCGAAAGTTTTGTTTTCTTTTTCTCTTTTCTTAATAACAAAAGAATATGAAAATATATTAAAACAATATATTAAATAACTTTTGTTGAATAAAATGTAAATTTTTGAATATTTGTGTTTAATTTTCTAATTGAATTAGTTTTCAAAGATGAATATTTCCTAAGAAAAATTTGAAACAGGAGCACCCATGAACTTTATAACGATTTGTAGAATTTGAAAATTATTTAATTTTTGTAAGAATCTTCTAAAATCATATCACTTAAATATATTTACAAACATTTTTTAAATAATATAAAATGAAGTTTTGATAAACCTTATCAACCTACTAGTATGAGTGCAAAACTTACAATGTAATGACATATTCATATTTTTATAGGTTTTCGTAAAGTTTTCAACTCTAATTCTCGCATAAAAAAACATGGATGATAATCGAACAAATCATTTACATGTATATTTGCTAAAAAATTTCCAAAAACGTAAAAATATAATCAAGTTTATATATATATATATATGGGTAAAAAGTCTATCTCGCGACTAAAAACAATAAAAAACAGTTATCCCAAAAACATCATCTAGCCATACGTATGTCATTGTTCGACTTGCAAATAGAAAGAAAATTATCCTCTAAACTTTTGTACCACAACAATTATGACAACATGGTACCCAATACAATGACATTATATATGTGGTTAAAAGACCATAATAAATGTCATCTTTCTTAGGAGTCCACATTCAATGTTCAGAGAATTCAATAAATATTGTCAGTTGATTGTTTGCAGAGTTGAGCCAATACATCTTTTTAGATTTTGAATGTGATAAAAGAATAATATTGGATTGTAAAAAAATTGTTTTTCATGACAGTCAAACACGATTATCAGTAAATTTCATATGTGCTCATTCATTTCCAATGTGTTCTAACACATCAATAGTTACACATCTATAACAACGATTTAATCCATCAAAATTAGCAGAGAGATGGTTGATTAGTTCGTAAATGCTGTTTAAAAATCTAAAAAATAATAATGAAAACTATTTTTTGTAATATAAATAATATTAGTATTGGTATTATTGACAAATTAATTTAATTAAATGAAATACTTATTTTAATTATTTTGACGCCTAGTTGGTTTCAAATTATGTTCTAGTTGGTCTAATTTATCATCCGTGCAAGATTTGTACAGAACAATTATCAATAATATGTAATAAAAAAGTTTGTAATTTAATTGTTGAATATTTTTGTGAATGTTTCCTTTATACAAAAAGATAATGTAATTAAGAAGAAACTTCAGCTTTTGAAATAATCTTCTCTATTTTCTCATGACAACAATGCCTTTATTCTCTAGTTTTAATTTTTTTACCTTAAGTTTGTAAATTTATGTTATGACAAAACTATTATGAGTTTTGGTGATGAAATGTGGATTAATATAAGAGAAACATTTGAAATTGAATTATTTGGCTATAATTTTTCAAAGTAAAGTTTCTTTTATTTTCGAGATTGGTAAAAGAAATATTTTTTCATTCACAAATCAAGAAGAAAATTCTCAACTAAATTACAGGATTTATAAATAATTCCAAAAAAATACTCAAATGCCATTTGTATTCCCTTCCGCTAAGATTTTTAAGTATATTTTTAAAAATCTCTAGACAAAACATTTTGTAAGAAAAAAAAAAAACTTAATGGGGGAATAGATTTTGTGTTTTGGTTAGTGATTTGTAAAACTATTAAAACTATTACTAGACATTGTGATCATGTTATATTATTATTACAAATTATTGATAAGTTACATTCTACATATTCTAATATAATAAAAAAAATTATAAATAGTATTAAGCTGCTGCAAGTAGATGAATTTTTTTTTTGTCAACGGCAAATTATGTTGGGCCACAACTGACCGGCCCAATAGTCAAATTCTTACATAATGTAGGTATGGAAACTCGATTTCAGGTTATGCAAATTCCTACATAGTATTAAGCTGCTGCAAGATGAATTTAGAATATAAGAAAGTGACTACAAAAAAAATATAACTTTTGAAGGATTAAAATTACAAAACAAATTGAAACAATGTTATTAACCTAGCTTCTAGTTCTGTAACATCTGTACCACAAGATAAAGAATCCAAGGACTCTGTATCCAACAATGAAACTTGCCATGATACCTAAATTACTCCATTTTTGAGACTCCTTAAGGTTTTGTTGCTTTAAGAACTCATCTCCTTGATATTCATTGATCATTAAGCATTCAAATGGATACTTGAAGAGGCTGAGATAATGCATAAACTCCCAGTAAACCGGAATTCTCTCCTTGGCAATGAAATAACCGGAAAAGAGGAAGAAAGATCCCATAAGACCTGAGATTACTGATGTTCCCATTATGAAGTTTGGGACAAGAGCACTGAAACATGCAACAAATGAGTTTGATATCAGAAGAACAATCCAAATCACCAATGAGAAGTATAGGAAACCATCGAGTGAGCTTCTGAGACCAACTAGCCAATAAACTGGTGTTGCAAAGAGCATGCTTATGATCAATAAGAATGGAATGAAGATGATTGTATCTGCTAAAACATAAGACAAAACTCTGTAAGCTCTTCTGGATGTTTCTCTCATTAAGATTCTTCGGTCTTGTAAGAAAATTGGAAGTCCTTCTGTTGTGGAAGATAGCAGGAAAGTGAGTGTAAAGGCGAAGAATCCGGTTCGCAAGATTCTAGCTTCTTGCTTTTGATTTCCCACGTTTAAGTAAATGGATCCTAGTATTAGACCGGCTATGGAGGCTTGTAAAGCTCTGGTTGTGAACAATTGCTTGGTTCTGAAGATATTCTTGCAAGATCTTTGTCCAAGTATTTGTACTTCCTCTAAAACTGAGTTGCTGTGAGAATCAGATTGATGAAACTCTCCTCCAGCGTTGTTATAGCAACTCTTCCATGTTTTGCTATGACCATAACATGAGATCTCTCTGCAACTCTGAGTTCTGATCGGTTCAAGACTCGCTGCAATATCGATTGCATACTCTAAGACATTTACCCGCCGAGGAATCTGGTGACCTGAGAACTTAATCTTCTGAAGAAGGCTATTAACAGATCCGTTTTGAACAACCAAGCCATTAGAAAGCAGAACTATTCGGTTTATCTGCTCAAGTATGCGAAAACCGGGTTGATGGATCGTAAGAACAATGGTTTTGCCTTGTTTAAGTGTCATATCTTTGAGAAGCATCACAACTTGAAGAGCTGATGCAGAATCCAAACCAGAAGTTGGCTCATCAAACAATATAACATTTGGATCATGAACAAGTTCAACTCCAATAGAAACCCTTCTTCTTTCTCCTCCAGAGATTCCAGATCTTGATCCTTCCCCGATTCTCGAATTCTTAACATGTTCAAGACCAAGCTCTTGAATCAGCCTCTTCACCTTCAAAGCTGCATCTTTCCTCTTCGTCTTTAGCCTTAAGAGTGCACTGTACGTCAATGTTTCTTGCACCGTAAGAAATGGAAACAGAGCATCTTCTTGTGGCACAAACCCTGAAACTCTCCTGTACTCAGGACGATCCATAGGCATACCATTGACAAGAACTTGACCTGAAACTTTCCCCATGAGAAACTTTTCCGGCGAGAATCTCCAACAAAGTTGTTTTTCCGGCACCACTAGGACCTGCAATTGCAGTGATCTCTGCAGATCTTGCATCACAAGAAACATCTTTTAAGATAATCTTTTCTTCTTTCTCACTCAACAAACCACACAAATTAGAAAACTTTGAAGTGTTTCCACACAATCTATATGATAGATTCTTAGTTTCTAATCTATATGAGATTTTCCGGCCACCAGAAATAGGAGCCTTAACCGGTAATTCCATTCTAAGAAAGAAAGAAGGAATCAAAGTTTGAGAGATAGAGAAATCAAAAGATTAGAGCAAAGAGTGTGATTTTGTGAAGAATAAATGGTAAGAAGATGAACTAACACACCAAACTTTAAGGAACCTCTTTTATTATTCAAACATTCTAAAGCTTCAAGACTTTCATAGCTTTCTCTCATTGCCTTCCATGAAAACCGAAAAGTATTTGACTTTAACTAAATATATCATAAGATATTTTTGTAGTTAAAAGGTTAATAAAATGCTTAATTTGTTTGGCCAACAACAAAAAAAAACTGAATTTGTTTATCTTAATAAATTAGTTCTATTTATGTGAAGGTAAAATGTGTTGTTTCTGTATTTTCTAATGATTTTTTTTTCTTATAATATAAGAATTTTGAATTTCTAATGAAATTGGTTGGCCGAAATATTAATATATATATATATATATTTATAATTCCAAGCTTAAAATGCTTAATTTATTTTCCCAAAAAAGCTTCATTTGTTTATCTTAATAACTTTTTTTTTATATAAATATATTGATACAATTGGATACATTTATATGAAGGTAAAATGTTTTGTTTTTGTATTTTTTTCTAATGAACTTTTTTTTCTTTGATATAGAAGTTGTAATTTTTGTAAGAGAAATTGACTGACTAAAAGATTTAAGTATATACTAAGGAATAAAAATATCTTGTTTCTTTCTATTATTGGGAAAATAATTAAAAAGAAATGGGTTTCTTAAAAAGATTCTAAAATTCGGGTGAGCTAAATTAATTGACTGTGAAATGTTTGTCTTGTTGGTGAACTTGTTTTATCTAATTCATTTTTTATAATGAAAAAAGAGAGTAAACCAGTTTGGTGGTTATATACCTACAAATTTCATTACGTGTTGAAAAACTTCTAATTCATTTAGAGGTTTAGCTGTACGAAGCGTTGGAATGTTTAATAACGACTAATCCTCTTAAGAAAGCTCCCTAATTTTCTTATTTTAAAATAAAGTCTGTCTATTGACTTTTAAATCTGGCTTCTACTACTGCAGGTAAGGGGTTCGATCCCGAGTGCCTTGAGTATTTGTAAAGTGTTGGACCACCTGTCCTCGCGGTTTACTCTATCTGTGACAAAGACACTAAGTAAGACAAGTAAATCCTGATCAAACTATACATTTGGTTCTAGAAACTTTATTTCCAGTATTTAGTGGCACAAGAGTAAAGAGACATCTCTATAAACAAGGAATTGGGAAAAGTTTAACTAAAATCCATTGATCTCATGGCAAAAAGACCAAATCTAGATAAAACATCATTCCTCGTTGGTTCTTAGCAGCTTGGATTTGATCAGCAAGTGAGATCTCTCCTCTTGTTCTCTCTTCC
>JAKUCM010004573.1:0-19339 GCA_023374145.1 Lepidium sativum | reverse complement strand
GACTGGTGATTAGGATAATCTAATTAAATGACTATGACATCTAGGGTTTTGATTCCTCCCATATACCTATTTGGTATATTAAATAGGAATCTTAGAGGTAGGGTGGAGTATAGATCATGACTTTCCGATCTAATTGTTGACAAAAAACTTAACATAAATAATCAAATAAAAATTAAATATTAAGATTAAAAATATAAAACATATTTTCACACAAAAAATTAACGGTATATGTTTGTTTTCATACATAAAATATAAAAACATTTGAAAATATATACCGTGCATGCATAGTTTGAGTGATCATCTAGTTATACATATTATACGTGATTATCAATCAAGCATCTTGATAATGATTATTAGTGACAAAATTTTCTCGTAGTTACCATTTGTTTTAAAATAAAAATAAATTTTCTTGATAACGACATACATTTATAGATCGATCAATTTATCAATAATTATGAAGTGTTTGTGTATGTAAGAATACTGTTGGCTGGGAGACGATAGAATTGGGTGTGTGTCCCTTCTTTTGACTACTTTCGTACCATTTTGCATTTGGAGTTTTTCCAAAACCGGCCCGTGGACATCATGCACGTGCATCGTGAATGTCTGATCATAGCGACAACTGAAAGCAATCTGTGACCAAACACTTCCCCACTGAAGAAACTGGCTTAGCTCCTGCATCTGCTTCGGTACCGAACCATCATCTTTCTCTCGTCTCCTCCATCTCTCCATAATATCAAGGATTTTGCTCCTTAATATCTTAAGACAATCTTTATGTATTTGTTAACGATTTTATTAATAATATTCATAACCTAAACTCTAATTCATATCATGCCGATTCTCTAAAACTATCTCCGATGAAAATGATGTTAGAGATGAATATTTAACCATTTTAAAAACTATAATATCTTATTTCACTCGAATTATATTAAAATAATATACTGTTCTAATATTACAACGATAGAATATAAAGAGAGAAGAGAAACTCTAAAAATCTGTGTTCCCCTCGATCCATGAAATTACAAATATATATCAAACTATACAGCCAATCAAGCTAAGATATCAAGAAAACAGAATTAGAAACAGAATCCTTCAAAGTAGGAAACTCTATCAGTTAATTTAAATGCTAACCCCACCATTACCAATCTTCGGTTCCCCGAGCATACAAATTTTGTACTCCTAACTTGCTTCTGAAGTAAAAAAAAACCATCTTTTCCATTTGGTTTTGTAAGTATATTGGTGAGCTGAGCTTGAGATGCCACATGAACAAATTGTATATTACATCAAACAAGCTCATCTCGAACAAAATGACAATCTAACTCAACGTGCTTCGTCCGTTTGTGGAAAACCGGGTTTGTGGCAATGTAAATAGCTGATTTACTGTCACAATTCACAATCATAGGCTGCTTGTTTTCAACGCCAAGAATGTGTAACATTCGCTTAATCCATATCAAATCTTGAACAAGAAATGCAATGGACCTATATGCGGCTTCTGCAGATGAGCGACTCACAATATCTTGTTTATTTGTCTTCCACGATGCCGGTGAATGACCAAGCTGTACAAAGTACCCTGTAACGGAACGTCTTGTGAGATGACAACTAGCCCAATCAGAATCACACCTGCCATTAATATCGAAAGTGTCATTAGATCTTAGCATAATACCTTGACCAGGACTTGATTTGAGATACCGAACAATACGCAAGGCACCATGCCAATGATCCTTTCTTAGTGACTGTATAAATTGTGCAAGAACATGAACACAAAATGCCAAATCTGGTCTTGTATTAACCAAGTAAATCAACCATCCCAATAGTCTCCTATAACGTTTGGGATCTTCTAACAATGCAGAATCAGCCAACGCAAGATGATGATTCTGTTCAAGAGGAAGCTGGATTTGCATCGGACATTCCTGTTTCAGAGATAATATCAAGAGCATATTTGCGTTGACATATGCATAGACCAGTCTGATTCCTAGCGACCCCAATACCAAAAAAAAATTTTAATGGTCCAAGGTCATTCATATGAAAGTATGTGGCAAGATACTCCTTAAATTCGTGTGTTGCTTGGTTATTGTTTCTTGCAATAATCAAATCATCTACATATACTAATATATGTATCCAAACACCCTTCTTGTTGAAAGTGAAAAGAGAGTAATTTGCGTTTGCTTGTTCAAAACCGTAATCCAAAAATGATGTGGAAAGCTTTGCAAACCAGCATCTCGGTGCTTGTTTCAAACCATATATCGACTTTTTCAGTTTACACACTTTGTTTTTGTCAGGAAGTTGGAAACCAGGAGGCATACGCATATAATCTTCTTCTTCTTAATCACCATGGAAAAAGGCTTTATGCAAATCTATTTGGTGTATAATCCAATTGCATTTAGCTGCAACATCTAGAAACAATCTCATTGTTCCCATTTTTGCCACGGGTGAGAAAGTATCTCCATAGTCTTCTCCTTCAACTTGGTTATTACCCATAGCTACCAAACATGCTTTGTACCTCTCCAACGTTCCATCAGAATTGAGTTTCACTTTGAAAACCCATTGACTACCGATAGCTTTCTTACCGGAAGGAAGATCAATAACCTCTCAAGTGTTTAGATCAACAAGTGCACTATACTCCATATCCACGGCTTTGCCCCATCTTTCATCTTCCATAGCTTGTTTGTATGTTTTGGGCTCAACATGCTTTTCGAGTGCTGTGACAAAAGAAATATGAGATTTTGAAAATTTATCAATCGTATCAGGTGCAGATTGTGGATAAACCACCTTAGACCAATTCCATTGGAGTATCTTAGTAGAGTTTCTTACAAATAAAAAAATTGAAAATAATGGGAATAGAAGAGAGAGGAAAATTAGAGTCTCTTAAATAAGAGATTTAAGAGCATCTGCATCGAGGGTTTAAGGGGGGTTCTTGGCTCAGGTTTCAAGAAATTTTTAATTAAATAAAATAAAAAAAAATCCAAATACTGAAGAGAGGTTCGCCAGGGAGAGACTGCTGGAGACGGGTTTGCCACGTGGCGAACCCTGATTGGCTTCTTTTTTTTTTAATTTTAATTTTTTTTTTTAAGAACTCCCCTAAGGGGTTCTTTAATGCAGATGCTGTAAGAGACTCTAAAATGAGTCTCTTATAAATGTGGATGATTTTTATTGGTTCATTTATTTTTAATGATTAAAATTTAATTAGAAAAATAAATTATATTAAGCTATTAGTTTTTGTGAATAAGAGACTCAAAATAAGAGACCCATGGATGGAGATGGTCTTACCATCCTTGTTTTCCATTGCATTGACTACAAAGTCTTTGAGTTTTACAACCAGATATTTGGTTATGTAGCCTCTTCAATGCTATGTTTCAGGTGGCGGTTCAACATGTGGTATAACTGTAGGTTCAAAGTTCTGCAAAACTGCAGGTTGTTCTGTCTGTACCGCATGAGACACACGAGCTGCAGGTTCACTAGGAAGTGTCTGAGACCTGCTTGTTGAGACTATATCAAACATAGTAGATGATGGAGTATGTAGTCGTGGTGCAGGTGTCTCACATTCACCGTCAACATTATAAAGACCTTGACTCAAAGGGTTCCAAAGTGTCATTTTCACAAGTATTCATCTGTTCTTCACTTGATTCAAAAGTAAATTTATCTTCAAGGAAAACAACATCTTGAGATACAAAGAACTCTTGTTTCTCTAGATCACAGAGGTGTCATCCTTTCTTACCATGAGGATAACCAATTAAAATACATCTTCGACTTCTTTGTTCAAATTTGTCCCCTCCTCAATTTTGATTATGAGCATAACAATGGCTGACAAAAACTTTGAGATGTTCATATAGTGGGGGTGTGTTATATAGACGCTTGTAAGGAGTTTTATTTTCTAACAAAGCACTCGAGTTCGATTAATGAGATATGCTGCAGTAAACACACACTCTCCCCAAAAACTGACCGGTAAATGAGCTTGGAAAAGAAGAGCTCTAGCAACACTAAGAATGTGCCTATATTTTCTTTCCACTCGACCATTCTGTTGTGGTATACCCACACACGATGTCTCATGCATTATTCCCTCTGTTCGAAAGTAATTCGATAAACCCAAGAATTCTTGTCCATGATCACTTCTTATTACTCTAACCTTTGTATCGAATTGGCGTTCAGTTAAGGCAAGAAAATTCTTTAAGCTCGTTGCTGCTTAACTCTTATTATTCAACAAGAAAATCCAAACTCCTCTTGAATAATCATCAACAATTGTTAGAAAGAACTTTGCACCACTATGTGAAACCGTTCTATAGGGACTCCAAATGTCAACGTGGATTAACTCAAAAATCTTTTTAGCTTTATTCAAACTGATAGGGAAGAAATCTCTTGTATGTTTTGCTCGAAAGCATACATCACACTTGTTCAAAATTGAAGACACAGAACTTTGAATAAAAGGTAGCAATCCAATGGTCTTGAATGACGGATACCCCATCCTGGAATGCCACAACTCTTGCATTTTATTTTCTTTAACTGTAACTGAAGCAGACACCTCAACACACCTGAAGTGAAACGTCCCTCATATACGTTTACATGCTCCATTCAGCATCTTCGTACATCGGTCCTGAATAACAAGGAATTTATCAGCTCCTTGCAGTACACAATTGTTTTCATCCTTGAATTATGTTAGTGAGATCAAATGAGACTGCAAATCCGGTACATAATAAACAGGTTTCATAACCAATCGATCACCAAGTCTGATTGACCCTTCTTTACACGAAATTTACTCTCTCCCATCAGCCATTATAACTAAGACTGGGTCTGTATTTTTTACATCCGTTAACATATCAAACTTTCCCGTTAAATGATGTGAAGCTCATGTATCCAAAATCCAATATAAAACTGAAGATTCAAGAGAGAACTTACTCGACATTTTCTCAGAACTAATGCTTTCTTTCCCAGCATTTAAGATACTTTTGATGGCTCTCCATTCATGATCAGTCAAACGATTAACACCATCACAATCTCTGTCCGTTATTGTATTATTTGCTTGTACATTCTTGTCAATTTCCAGAACGTAAACAATATTCGCATATGTTTATTTTTGTTCCTATTCCAAGTGTTCTTAGGAGGACAATCACTCACCTTTCCTTGGACCACACCAATCAGGGTAACCCACAATAGCATAACTGAAGATGTGAGAAGCTGAGGATCAGAAGATCAGGAGATCGAAGATACTGCAGCTAAGCAACGGAAGGTCAGGAGAGATCAATTGGCATCAATCGCGTGCTTGACATGTGAGACAAAGAAATGAAGATTCGTGTAGAAGATTTTCGAAGACATTTATTCAAGAAGATCTTCGAGAATCAAGGAATTCCGAGTATCAAGGAATTGGTAAGAAATCTCTGAGAATCAAGGAGCTGACAAGAAGATCTCCGTGATTCAAGGAATTGATGGGAAGTCGCCTATAAGAGCTTTGGAAGAAAGTAGTTAAGGGTTAGCACTTTGGGGAAATGAAAATGTTTGGTGAAAAAGAGTGTTAATAAACATAGGTTAGATCAGAATTTGGTGTCATTCACAAAGAGTGAATTTTTGTAAGAAAAATTCGTCTTTAATAAAGTATGTTTTTGAGCTTAAAATCAAGAGTGTGTAAGAGTGCGGATTTAACATCTTCAATTGGTATCAGAGCAGTTCACCACATATTCTGTATAAATCTTTACAGGTGTAGGTCTTGGGAAAGATGAATAATCCGCATCTGGTGGCAGTGACAAAACATTTGAAGTTAGATCTAGGTAACTATGGCTACTGGAAGGTGCAGATGATGCAAGTCATCAAAGGAATTGATATCGATGCATGGTCGGCTGTTGAGGATGGATGGTAACCACCTGAAGATAACGACAGAGGACTGAAACCGAAGAGATAATGGTCGATTGAAGAAAAGGCTGAGGCTAAGTGGAATTTTCGAGCTCTGTCAGCCATTTTCAATGGTTTGCATTTGAATAAGTTTAGACGGGTTCAGGGGTGCACAAAAGCCAAAGAAGCGTGGGTTATCTTAAAAGTGTCATATGAAGGGACTAGCAGTGTCAAGAATACTCGTACTGAGATTCTAGCTTCTCAATTTGAGACGTTGACGATGAGAGAGGATGAAGGAATAGAGGAATTCAGCAGCAAGCTGTCATCTATGGCGCATGAAGCTCTTGTTTTAGGAAATACCTATAAGGAAAATAAGCTTGTTAAAATTTTTTGAGAAGCCTCCCTCAGAAATTTCACGGACACATGTCTGCATTGGAGGTAACAAATAATATCAATACCCTAAAATATGATGAAGTTGTGGGAATGATGCAGGCTTATGAGCTTCAGATGTGTAAGAAGGATCATGCAGTGAAGGGGAAGAGTATAGCTTTTATGTCTGAAGAGGAGCCAAAAGTTAAAGAATCTATAGAAGACTTTGAGGAGAAAGTTGATTTAATAGTAAAGAAATTCATGCGAAGGGCTGAAAGGGGACAAAGGAAAGAATTTCAAACATCAGCTCGAACCTTAACAGACAGAGATAACAACATATCAGCCAAACAGTGTCTTGAATGTCAAGGTTATGGTCATTTCAAAGCAACGTGTCCTACAGCTAAGAAAAGAATGTCAGTTCAGTGCTATGAGTGTAAGGGATATGGTCACACAAGACCTGAATGTATCTCAAAACAAAGTGGAAAGTCAGCAATAACGTCTTGGAGTGATAGTGATAGTGATGACGATGGGACATATATCTTGAACAACTTTGTTGCTAAACTAGGAATTGTTGAAGTCAAGTCCGATGAGGATGCGCGAAATGATCAAGATTCTGATAATGAAAATGATGTTGATAGTAAATTAGTATATGGAAATGAAGAGTCAGAAGATGATGAGCTGGTGAATATGTCTCAAGAAGATCAAATGTGTGTCCTGGTAACATCCTTGGTGGAGACACGAGAAGAAAATAAACATCTCAAAGAAGAAAAGCGCATAGCCAATACTCATCTTCATCAAACTGAGCAGGAGCTACAGAATGTTCGTGCACTGAATATTGGCCTTGAGCGTAGACTGGCAGAACAGCTAAAGCAGATCAAGATGCTGTCCAAAGGAACAAAAGAGATGGACTATTTGCTTACGGTTGGCCAAACAGAGAAAGGAAATTGTGGGTTGGGTTATGTTGGGGGGTCTTCATCAGAAATGAGGTTTGTTAAAGCATTGTCTATTCAGTAAGAAGACCAACATAATTCATGTGAGAAACACAATCCTGATAAAAAGGCGATCAAACAGCAGAAACAAGAACATGATGGTTAAGAAGGATACTCTCATAAGTCACAGTACATTGGCTTAGGGTGGCGTAAGCAGACATGGTGCTGGTACTGCGGAAGGTTTGGTCACATGAAGTATCAATGTTATTCTTTTCACGCCAAGGTCCAACGTCTCAGTAGAAAACAGAACGTTGTTGTTAATGAAAACAATAGGAATCATATTTCGGCCAGGAAAGTGGATTTATATTGTAACGTTGCATTCACAGCTGGGCGAGACAAGTCACATAATGGAAACAGTGATTGGTACTTCGATAGTGGTTGCTCACGACACATGACTGGAGAACAGAAATGTCTCCAAGGGCTTGAAGAAATTACAGGTGACAAGGTTAACTTTGGAGATGGTGCTAAATGCAAAATTCAAGGAAAGAGAAGTATCGGTAGTAAATATGAGCCTAAACTTCAAGATGTGTATTTAGTTGATGGATTAAAAGCAAATCTGATTAGTATAAGTTAGCTGTGTGACACATGCCTTCAAGTATTGTTCACGAGGACGAATTGTCGTGCATTTGACAGAAATGGGAATGTTCAACTGGAGGGTGCTCCATCAGGAAATAACTGTTACATGTGGGTTCCTGGAACTAAAATTTTATCAGCTAAAAGTGATAATGAGGTTCAGATGTGGCATCAACGACGGGGTCACATGAATTTTTGAACTATGACCAAGTTGGCTAATCAGGAAATTATTCGAGGAATGCCAAATAGATAAGGAGATCAATCCTTTGTATGTGGACCCTGCAGTATGGGAAAACAAGTCAAGACTCTGCACAAGTCTGTTCCTGATGTAAGATCCAAAGTTCTGCTGGAATTAGTGCACATGGATCTGATGGGTCTCATCCAAGTAGAAAGCATAGTTGGGAAACGATACATTCTAGTCATGGTTGATGACTACAGTCGCTTTACTTGGGTACGGTTTCTTTGTGACAAGAGTGAAACATTAGAGAGTTTCAAAATCTTGGCATTGCAATTTAAGACTAAGAAGAAGGGTATTCAATCAATTCACTATGATCATGGTGGAGAATTTGCAAATGAGCTGTTTAAGAAGTTCTGCATAGAACATGGGATTTCTCATCAATTCTCAGCTCCCAGGACTCCTCAACAGAACGGTGTAGTTGAAAGAAAAAATAAGACATTACAGGAAATGGCTAGAGCAATGCTGTGCGGAAGTAAAGCTCCTAAAAAATTCTAGGCTGAAACAATCAACACAACATGCTACATAATCAATCATGTGTATATACGTAAAGGCACCTCCAAGACGTCCTATGAGTTGTGGAAAGTAAAAATACCAATTGTGCATTACTTTCATGTATTTGGCTGTGTTTGCTATATTTTGAATGATAAGGATCAGTTGGGTAAGTTCGACTCACGAAGTGATGAAGGGATGGTTCTTGGATATTCTGGTTCTAGTGCAGCGTATCGAGTTTACAATCGGAGCTGCTTAACAGTTCAAGAGACAGTTAATGTGGTCTTCGATGATACCTCTACAATGAGATTGACGGTTGAACAATTAAATACAGATAATGATGCACAAGCTTCAGGAGACTCTAAAGTGTATGACCCTGTCGAGTTGCATGTGTTGTCACCTCAAGTTCATCGGAATCACTCCTCTTCAGATGTAATAGGTGCGATTCAGGGGGAGAGAGTCCCTAGAGGACGACAAATTAATTTCAAGGAACTGGTGGGTAACATAGTGTTATTAGCATCTATGATAGAGAAAAGTGAGAACATCGAGCAGGTGTGTTTTGTCTCCAACATTGAACCTAAAACATACAAGGAGGCTTTGCTAGATGAGTTCTGGATTGTGTCTATGCAAGAAGAACTTGGAAATTTCAATAGACTGGATGTTTGGGAAGCTGTGTCACGACCAAAAAATGTCAATGTTGTTGGAACAAAGTGGATATTCAAGAACAAGATTGACAAGGAAGGAAAGGTAGTCAGAAACAAGTCACGGCTGGTTGCTCAAGGATATTCCCAAGTTGAAGGTGTTGAATTTGATGAGACCTTTGCCCCTGTAGCTCGATTAGAGTCCATCAGACTACTGTTTGGTATGGCATGCAATACGAAATTCAAGTTGTATCACATGGACGTCAAGAGTGCCTTCCTCAATGGTTATTTAGAAGAGGAAGTGTACGTGAAGCAGCCCAAAAGATTCGAAGATCCACATCATCCTGAATATGTGTACAAGCTGAACAAAGCATTGTATGACTTGAAGCAAGCACCAAGAGCATGGTATGAGCGATTGGCAAGCTTCTTAATTGAGAATGGATATGAGAGGGGAAGTGTAGATAAAACATTGTTTTCTCTAAACAATCAGGAAGGCTTCATCGTTGTTCAGATTTACGTGGATGATATCATTTTCGGACCAACAAGTCAAGTGATGGTGAAAAGATTTGGTGATGTCATGACTAGAGAACTTGAAATGAGCATGAATGGAGAACTTACGTATTTCCTCGGCCTTCAAGTAAAGCAGACTGAGGGTGGAATATTTGTGAATCAAAGCACATACGCCAAGAATCTGAAACAACGGTTTGGGATGCAAACCAGCAAGGCTGCAAAAGTTCCAATGAGAATCAGCGAGAAACTGTCAAGAGGCGACAATGGTAAACCTATAGATGCAACAACTTACATGAGTCTAATTGGGGGGTTGTTGTACCTAACTGCGAGTAGACATGATATTAGTTTTTCAGTGGGAGTATGTGCTCGATATCAAGCTAATCCTAAGGAAAGTCACTTACAAGCGGCTAAGCGAGTTTTTAAGTATGTGATTGGGACACAAAATTTGGGAATTCAGTACACCTGTGACACTACATGTGAGTTGACGAGATACTGTGATGCTAATTGGGCTGGGTCATTAGATGATCGAAAAAGTACCAGTGGTGGTTGTTTATTCATGGGGGAATAATCTAATTACTTGGTTGAGCAAGAAACAGATTTGTATGTCACTTTCAACGGCCGAAGCAGAATACATTGCAATGGGCAGCTGCTGTACACAACTGCTGTGAATGAAACAGATGTCTGCTGATTACAGTATTAAGTCTGACTCTTTACTTGTGTTTAGTGATAATCAAAGTGTTATATGTATTGCTAAGAATCATGTTCAACATTCACGGACAAAACACATAGATACTAGGCATCCTTTTATACGTGAACTTGTTGAGGAGAAACTGTTAATAATCAATCACGTGAACAAAAAAAATCAATTGGCTGATTTATTCACTAAACCACTTGCTTTTAATTGCTCTGTTGAATTAAGAACTGCTATTGGGATATGTGAACAATAACGTGTTGTTTGAGGATGAAAAATGATTTAAAGCAGGAACCTGATTTTGAAGGAGTGCAGCGTGCATCTGAACAAAAGAAATGGACATCAGGTGTGATTGATTAAAGTAGAAAACAGCTGCTTGTCATGTCATCATATAAGGAGTACCTTAAGCTGTAATTTAAGACTATGATGATATGCAAGAATTGAGAAGTCAAGTTATTCTCAACATATAAAAGATTCCGTTGTATATATATATATATATATAAGGGAATTAATTTAGGAAGTAAGAGTCTCTCCAAAGGAAATTCCAGCTGTCTAAATCAAATGATAAATCCGCATACTACAAGTACACCTATGTTGATAAAGGCATGACAATGTGAAAAACTAGCTACTGTGTCTCAGACCTTGCTGTGTGAATAGAATGTCAAGGTGCACGCTGTATTTCACAGAGATATGGTTACTGTGAAAGGTCAGTAAACAATTACTCGATAAGTTTAAGGTGGATATTTGATAAAAATTGTCTTGATTAGGTAATGTTCACAAGATTGATTGTTAATATGGGTCACTCACAAAGCTATATTACTTTGACAGAGTATTAATTTTTTGATTAAGAGTCTTATTGAGTTCACTAACATGCCACTAATGAGCAATTTAAAAAATTAGGCAAGTATCTGTGTATTGGGCCTTTGCAGGTTCATCGAATTAGGTCACGCAAATCGAAAGGCATGCAAAGAACCTGTGCCAAATCAATTATTTATGTCACGCAAATCGAGAGGCATGCAAAGAACCTGTGTCAAATCAATCAGTCGTAAGACTATTGCAAAAAGGCATTATTGCGTGTGAATTTGAAAGGTCCTGTCGTTGTCTTTAAAACACGTGATATCATCACGGGACTAAGTATTTCTCTCGAAAAGAAAAAAAAACTCGTCATAAATGGAGTGCAAGGGTTACAGTCTCGAGACCATGATCAAGTATGTGTCAAACGCAGAGCGTCATTTGGTCGTCTATCGACCACTGGTGATTCAACCAACTGCAGACTCTCTCAAGCCTCCAATCGAAGAATCAAAACCTATCGCGAACAAGGAAGTGTCGCATCATTCACCACAGAGACCACTGGAGTGGGACAATCTAATGGGAAACCTTGGTGATATGGCTCCGGCTCAAGATACAGAATCCCAGGTAGAAATCAACGGCTGCACAACAACCCTCAAATCTAGTCAGCGCAAAAGACAAAGCACTTCAACAGCCACTCCTGGTCCACGAAAGACTCGGCGTGTGATCAAGACAGAGAAAAACGCGGATTCTCCTAAAGACCCATCGGTCTTGCCGACATCTCAAGCGTCTCTGAGGTATCAACTGTACTCTGCTGGTGATGATAGGTTTATTCTAGAACATGCCTATGAATTTGAAAAAGATGAACTTATGTTGGAACGAATTGTGAGAGATGTTGGGTTAATGGAATCTGTTGATAAAGTTGCGGAATTTGATTATGAAACTCTCTGGGAATTTTGGGAAAATATGCCATTTGAGAATCAAAACAGTGACTGCTGGAATGTACTGCTTCGAGGCTTCAACTACACTCTCTCATCAACGAGTATCAATGATGTGTTTGGATTGCCTGATGTCACTGACCGATCAGATCCATTTAAATTGGATGGCATTCTGGAAGCTGATATGGCATCGATGGTCACAGGGGGTCAGTTCAAGAAGATGTCTCAGGTGCACAAGAGTAATCTACTCCCAATGTACAATCAATTGTACAAAATATGTAGCACAAATTGGTTTCCTACAACCAATAATGGGTATGTGAGTGCGGCACGAATGCAGATTCCGTATAAGTTGGTGTAGAACACTCCATTTAATCTTGGCAGAATTATGTTCCATCAGATTCGGAACATTGCAGCATCCACGAAGGCCACTAAGTCCAAATTCTTCCTCCCTTTCCCATATATGCTCACTCGGCTGATTGAGAGTCAACACCCTGTCTCACCCAAGGTTCAGTTTGCCTTTGCCAATGTTGCTCCTAGCGCACAACCAAAGAAGCACAAGACCAGGATGTCTGCATCATCCTCCAGCTCTCAGAAGATGCTTCTAAAAACAGTGTTAGCTCTGAGCATGGAGGTGGTTGAAATGTGCAAGGAAGCATTAGCTAAAGGTATGACATTCACATCTATACACTTAAGTGATCATATTCTGTTATTTTTAACATGATGTGCTGCTAAGCAGGGGGAGAAAATGATGATGATGAGGAGTTGAACGATTAGGGGGAACGTGAGATTAAGGGGGAGCATTATAGTGCTTGTGCTCTCGTTTTTCTTTTTGCCATCTGGGCATTTATTTCATAACTCTTAGACTGCCTCATTAGTTGTAATGGATTAAAATGTTTTGGGTTGATCAAGACTTTATATGATATTGGTTCAAGGATTAACAGAACACTAATAACACTAAAATCTAATAAGGTATCTGGAAGTGTTTTTGTTGTGAATTTGTGGTCATCACACCAACAGGTACTTAGGCATCACATCAAGTCAAAAAGGGGGAGATTGAAGATGCGAGAAGCTGAGGATCAGAAGATCAGGAGATCGAAGATACTGCAGCTAAGCAACAGAAGGTCAGGAGAGATCAACTGGCATCTATCGCGTGCTTGACACGTGAGACGAAGAAATGAAGATTCGTGTAGAAGATTTTTGAAGACATTTATTCAAGAAGATCTTCGAGAATCAAGGAATTCCGAGTATCAAGGAATTTGTAAGAAATCTCCGAGAATCAAGGAGCTGACAAGAAGATCTCCGTGATTCAAGGAATTGATGGGAAGTCGCCTATAAGAGTTTTGGAAGAAAGCAGTTTAGGGTTAGCACTTTGGGGAAATGAAAATGTTTGCTGAAAAAGAGTGTTAATACACATAGGTTAGATCAGACTTTGGTGTCATTCACAAAGAGTGAATTTTGGTAAGAAAAGTTCGTCTTTAACAAAGTCTGTTTGTTGAGCTTAAAATCAAGAGTGTGTAAGAGTGTGGATTTAATATCTTCAATAACAACTCTCTAAACTATGACCGTATCAATTGCAATGACAACACAACACACCTTTATCTTTCTCTTCAGTTTTAAACCATGCTTTTGTTTGCACACCAAAAGCAATAAGTTATGGTCTCTCTTCAGCTGGAAAGCACAAGTTATCTTCTTCATGGCGCACAATACTGTATACCTCTTCAAGAGAAGGCATAGGAACGCAAGCCACCAAACTAGATCGAATCGATCTGAAATTATCATCCAGCCCGTATAAGAGTTCCCCAAAGTGCGTAGAGCAGGATCGATAGTCATCTTTATCCACGAGACAAAAAGAGTTTGAATTGTCCATCAATCCTTCAAATCTGCGGATCCTTCAGCTGGTTTCGAAATAGATCCATCAAAGAATCCAAATTTCTTTTTTGAAGCCAAAGGTTTCATTAAAATCACTAATGCTAATTTTAAATTGTTTGACATATGATTTATAAAGTATCAGTCGTGGTCCAACACGACAAACCGTTTTGCTTTTTATTTGTCATGTATTGTCCGATTTACTAACTTTCAAATACCCATCGTCATTTGTCACTATTAGTTTTATATAAATAATCGTCTATTAGTTTTTCTTTTTGCGTACTAAATTCGAGATGACCAAAAGAAAGAAGATAGGTGAGGGTATGGTTTTTTTTTGTCATCTAACTTGATCGATAAACTAAAGCAAAACTACAAGATGTGAATTACATAAATTGACGGAAAAATTTAAAAAAAGATAAAAACTAAGCCAACCACAAAACCCATAAAAAGAAATTCACTAACGAAAATAATAACTAGGAAAACAAACACAAAACCTAAAACCTCAAAACTCCAAAGAAACATAAAGAAACTAGAACTATAACTAACTTGCGACCAGTCCCAATTCATAGATTGATAACTATACGTAGTTTTGAATCGAATTAACTTTATTTATAGTTAAAAAGGTTTTTTTTTTATAAAACCCTAGATAATATTAAGGATTATGCAATTTTTTCGAATCAGACGAATAACGAGGTATGCTATATATATATATAAGAATCTCGTAAAACTACAATGTGCTTAACATCCATATTCAGACAAACTAGTTGAAACAAAGCCCTACTAAATAGTGAACCTATTGTTAAGGGCTGAGCCCAATTTGTGTTGCCATATATAAACATGGATGAATCTTGTTTTTGTCAGTTGTGTGGATCAGTTGATGCCCAGTGAGATTATATTGAAGACAACATAGAAACTTTATTTTTCATATATATAAAATAGAAACTATAGTTACCAAACTATGTTATTAATAGTTCTTTTCATTTCGTAAGAGAATCATTATGCTTCACACACGTGCATTTCATATCATGATTCAAAGAGTGAATATTTTAACAACTAGACAAAAAAGAAGATTGTATATATAAATAATTGAGTTGTTCTTACAAAAAACATGATTTGGAAAACCTGGTGGATGGGCACTGAATTTTATATAGCACATGACACGTCTGATTATAACCATCATGCAAGTTTTCATGCTCCGGTTTCAACGTTATGAATATATTAATGCAGATAGTACATTGAAATTTGTTCATATACAGATATATAAAGGTTATATTCTTTCTTTATTTATTAATACTTGAATGTTATTTAAAAAATAATATGGGGATGTTAAAATGAAGTAATTCACCTCACATAAAACAGTCAAGTCTCTCTTGGAGGTAGTTTCGTCGAATAAGTGGAGCTCGTCTCATTATAAGTTTTTTTTTTTGCCCAAAAATATTCGTAGAAGAGACAAAGATGTAAATAATTCATAGAAGCGAATCTCCGAAAACCTCGAGAGAATATTATATCAGAAAATTTTACTTATTCGAAAATGTAAATTAGGTTAAATCGTCCATTACAAATAAGGTTATGGCGCAAGTGGCATTTAGACTAGTGGCAGGTGGTAAGTCCACAAGAGGCATGTGCACTTGCACATCTTGGGATCGAATCCTCCCGCTTGCATTTACAAGAACTTGGCTAATAAATCAGTCATTTGTGGTTTAATGTTGACAAAAAAATAAAAATAAATAAGGTTATGGCTGATATTTAGAGGCATCTAATTTGAGCCACAAACACAATCACATACTAAAACACGTTCAACCTCTATTCAGCACATTTTGTACTCGTTTTACCTATTTTTAGCATTTACTATCTCAATAAACAGATTTTTTGCTTTCTTTTTCTCTTCTCTCTGATCTTGAACACTTCAATAGTATGCTAGATCCGGCTCAAATAATCTCACAACGGACCAAGATTTCCAAATTGTAAATGCGATCACCATATTTGTTTTTGCGATAAATGCTCATTTTCTAAGTTTTATTAGACAATGCCACGATATTTGTCCTGAAAAAGTACCAATAATTGTGAATGTACATAAATCTAGAAATAAGTAGATAAATAAATTTGTTAGATCAGCCAATGTGCCTGAGTTTCTTTTTGGATTTAACTGTTTTCGTTGTGTATAGACATTAAAAGTCGGTGCTAAAGAAACCTTCAGATTATTTAACATGAAAATGAAATTCGGTCCACCTCTATATATATAAGAAACACACAAAATCAATATTTTCACAAAAAATCTAGGTCAATTATTAAAGTATCTATTCATCCTTCTATCACTATCTTTTGTCAGCTAGGCTAATATTGCACACATCTATAAACATACACACCTACATGAAAGTTTGAAAAAAGAGAAAAGAAAAACATTTCACACTCCCGATCTAAATCTTTAGGTATCTACAAATTAAATCTCAGGTACGATTTCACAATTACATAAAAACATATACTATATATTTTTCTATTCTCGTATGAAATATTACTGGCACATGAGGAGGTGTGTGAGGGAGTACATTTGACATTTAAAGGTTAACATGGGTTTCAATACTTACTAGTACACAGTCCATCTGCTTGTAAATATATAAATAAAATAGATATTGTTATACTTAATATACGATTAGTGGCGGACCCATAAAATTATTTTATCGGATTCATAATATAAATAAAATAAATAACAAAATATATTATATAAAAGATAAACTAACTATACCATAAATAATTAGTAAAATGTGATATAAAGTGCTAAATAATTATAAAAAAGTCTACCAAACCACATTGCGATCTTTCCACCAGCATACGAGCAAGTTCTTCAAGACTCTCTAGATGAGTAAATTTGTCATCATTTTGAACATTATCTAATTGTTGCTCAAGAGATATGCAGTCTCTGTGGTTAAAGTCATATGGGTAGAATGTAGATAACTTCATTACCTATGAGAGGTCAAAGTCAGAGAATTGATGGGAGATAAAAAAAAGCTGCACGAATAAGGAATTCAGTGTTCACCTTGTCAAACGGATCATTAAACTCTTGAAGTTGCAAATCCAAAACACCATATAAACAATTGACCTTGTAGTGATGCATATTTGAAACTCCTTAGTTTTCTTCTTGGTTTTCTTGAGTCAACAAAATTTTCCTCCATGTCAAGTTATTCTATATCATGTATCTTACAAAAAGAAGAAACTTTAACCATAAGAGAATCCCATCCTCATCCCTAAACTTTTGGAGTTGCCTCTTAGTTGATTGCACCAACGACATGAAATTTAAAATATCTTGATCTCTCTTTGCAGGGCCATGAACAAGCTATATGTGAGCCCTAGAATGTGTATCATCATGTGCAATAGAATACAAAATCAGAAGTGTGAAACTATCTTAGAATACCATGTGCTTGACGTCTTTTCGAGTCCTCTACGCCTTCACTCTCAACACATTCAAGCACTTTAACAATAGAAGACAAAAACAAAATCAAACGCAATAGAGTTCTATAATGAGTGCCCCCAACGAGTGTTCCCTGGTCTTTGAAGAGAAACTTCTTGATTTAACCCTTTTCCAGTATTTATTTCACCATCTTTGATTCCTTTCACAATTCTTTCTTTATGGCTATCTCAGAGCATATTTTTCCTTTTGCATGATGCTTCCACCACATTCAACAATAGAGAAATCATATCAAAGAAATCTCCAATATCAAAATGCTTTTTGGTAGCTGCAACAACAACCAATTGAAGCTAATAAGCAAAGCAATGAACATAATATGCTGATAAATTTTCCTTCAAGATTAATGACCTTAATCCATTGAATTCACTCTTCATTTTACTTGCTCCATCATATCAGTTTACTCTCACATTTTTAATACCCACTCTAGATCTAGCAAACAAATAATCAATAGCAGATTTCAAAGTTGTTGAAGATGTCTCGCTTACATGAGTAATACTGATGAATCTCTCTTTGACTATCCTCTTTTTATCAAGAAATCGGAACACCATTACCATTTATTCTTTATCTGAAACATCAACAGACTCCTCCATTAACACACCAAATACATCATGATTATTTTCTTCCCTAATATATTTGACTAGTTTTTTTGCAAAACAATGCATGATATCTTTCTGAATCATTGGAAATGTCATATGATTGTTTCCAGGAGCATTCCTTACTCACAACTTCATTTTATTATGCTGTATATTTCAAGAGTTCCACAAAATTTCCCTTATTAATAGATTCTTCTTTCTCACAATGATCATGAAAAGGTAAACCTTATCTCAATAAGTATCGAAAAGCACCAATTGAAGCATTCAACCTAATTCGATACTCGTTCTTCACAATATCATCTTATTTATGCAAAGCATGATCGATTGACTGACTTTGGTTCATCAAATTTTCACACTTCATGACATAATTGTTATGAAACTATTAACACCTCCACATGCTCTGAAATTTTCTTAAACTTGTTCCACCTAGAGAAACCATTGGTAGTCCATGCATCATTTTGTCCACTTTTACCAACATTATCTCTTAAAAAAGCATCATCTTTATTCACACTAAAATCTAACTAATTATGACACTAATCAAACAAGAAGGGTTAAAGCGTCTCATTATACCTCATATTGAGGTTTTGTTTAAAAATATGACCACGGGGTTGGGAAGGACCTCTCAACAGATATGAACGAATTACCTTATTTCTTTGATTGGGATGGTATTTAGATATTTGTTTCCTGCCAGGACCCCATGGCAGATTATCTAACTCACTTTGTGTTGATGATGAAGCTTTTCTTTTCAAAAACTTCTCTATTGGTATGCCTGAAATAATAAAAACTAATGATATTACTATAAAAAACTCATATAGAATTTAAATTAATTATTAAAAACCATTAATAGGGACTAAATGTTAGAAAGGAATGATCACGTTTGTTATACTTCATCATTGTTATTCTCCACCAAAAAAAATAAACAAAGTAAACAAAGATACATTAGTTCATTATTAAGAGAAACAATTCTTTTTTTCTAATTCGTCAAATCTAAATAACAATATAAATTGAAATTCAATTTTGGACTTACTAGAATAGAGATGGATGAATAAAGCAACTGTTAATTAGCTCTTTGTTTTTTCGTGTGCAATTGAGATACATTAAAGAAGAAGAAACAAATAAGTTAAGTTAATAATGTGTTTCTAGATTGTAAAAGAAAATTTCCTAAACAAAGGAATATGTAAGTTGAAAAAAAGAAGGGGATTTGTGAGCTTTTTTGGCTACTCAATAAATTACACATATTAGACTTTAACTTATTTTATGGGGGGGGGGGGGGGGGGGGGGGGGGGGGGGGGGTCAAGATAGTTGAACACACACGTGAATGAACCCTCTCTCATACATTACTCTATATATATATAATCTAGATTTTAAGGGGTTCA
>JAKUCM010004572.1:0-22332 GCA_023374145.1 Lepidium sativum | reverse complement strand
ACATAAGTAAATTATTTAGTTATTCTATTTTTAGACAATATCCTCAAAATTGAATTATCATATAAATTAGTTTGAGTAGCTTGGCTAATATCACACTCAAAAGTTTGTTTCTCTATTTTTTTTTGTCAGCATTTGGTCACAAATGGCCGGCCCATTAGCCAAATTCTTGCAATTGTAAGTGGGGGGATTCGATCCCAGGATGTGCAAGTGCGCATGCCTCTTATAAACTTACCACCTGTCATTAGGCTAAATGCCACTTACTTTTGTTTCTCTACTTAAGGAATATATAATTTAAAATTTTATAACTAACCTGAAAAGTTGACAAAAAAAATAAAAATAAATAAGTAACCAGAAAAAAAAACTTCATCAAAAAATTTGTAGAGCAATACATATCAACATAAAACATATAAAAATCATTACAAATAATAGTTATTTTGAAAGACATAAAATAGATTTTGTAATATTCAAAGGTTATCCTAGTATTCTATGATAATATCTACATGCTAGTACTCTATGATAATAGCTTCATGTATGCCTATGTGACTTAACTATAATATTTAGTATAAAATTTAAATATAAATAATAATCAAAATTATGATATACCAAGCCTACTTTGCGTGAATCGCTTGGACACATTTTTTCCAAATAAGTGAATTAGTACTTTATATGTTGCGATTAATTTGTTCCATAAAATTATTTGATCACATCCAAAACTCTAATGCAATTATTAATCAAGGTCAATATAATTCGAATAATATGAAGTTTTTTTTGTTAACCAATCAATATGAAATATCTTATAAAGAAGAGACCATCAACTACATTTCTATTCTCCTCTTTAGCCGCAAACTTTGTATCGGAATCACTACTAGTTTTTTTGGTCGAGCAATATTATCTTTTGTTTATGGAACCGTAATTGCCGCACTATCACTACAAATTTCATTTTATTTTCATTATCATTCATTTATTTTTATTTTTGGATAAAATACTTCGTAAAACAATTTTTTCTAAAACGATTTTCATTTAAAATGTTTGTTTGAACATAAATTTAGCATCATTTTTTTTTGTCAATGGTAAAGTATATTAAGCCACGATTGACCGGTCTAATAGCAAATTTTTACATAATGTAGACAGCGAAACTCAATCTCTCATTGTGCAAATGAATTGTCTTATCTGGATTTACCGCCGACCAAGAAAATAAGAAATATTTGCAATTAAACATCATCTATTAAAATAATATATTTACACTCTATTTTCAGCTACTCGCAAAACTAAACTTTTTTGATGAAAATCAAACTACTTACCAATTATGTAAACTCGATATATTAGGTGGTAGTGTGTATTACTAAATCAATTTTTATTTTTTTTAATCTTATTTTTGATCGGTTATTGCGTGAAAGATTATCTCATTAACTAATTATTAGAAACATCACTTTTCTAAAAAATGTAAAAGTTGACTAGTGACTCTTTACTCAATTAGTCAAATTATCATGAACATTCCTTTTTCCATGAATTTTCAATCACAATCCAATAATAATAATAAAAAAAACGAAGCAATAACTAGAATATAAAAATCGCCGTTGATAAAAAAAAAAAAATTAGAATATAAAAATAGAAATAAAAATAATGTAAGTAACAAAAACAATTTATTAAAATGACAAAATACCAATTAAAAAAATCGGAGTAATAAACACAACTGAACTCTAACTTGAAGAGAACGAGTAACTTTAATTTCATTTTAAGGTCATTCTCTTCCCCTCTTCTCTTACTTTACCTTCAAGCTTTTTCTCTATCTCTTCCTTCTATGGTCTTCTCGTCACAGTCATCTTCGTCGCTCCAACCACCGTTTCCTTATAGCTTATATACCCACATAAGTAGTAGAACAACAATATTAAAATGTAAGTAATATATTTTCTACCATAAAGGTGAGATTCGCTCAGGTAACAAAAATTCATGTTTGAGTGAAGAATCTTAAAAAGAAACAAATCCTCAAAAATCCATGTCAAAATTCATAAGCATTACTAGAATCTTGTGAATTGTTCCCCAATGCTAAAAATCTTACACCTTCGGAAACAGGATTGATAGATTATCCATATGTAAAACACAAATTCAGAAAGCAGCGAACAAAAATTTATGTCTTGGTCAGTGGAGGAGAACAAAAGACAACACCATTTAGAGTGTAAAACTCCAGGAGATAGATACTCTAGAAACCTTGGAAAAAGGTTATACAAAATCTAGAAAACAAGCTCATGGGGCTTCATTCCCTGTTTCAATGAAAACCTTGCACCAAGGTAAGTCTTTAACTCTGGAACTGCTTCAATGGCTTTGATCAAAGCTGTGTCCACGGCTTTCTGGTCATCCTTCTTCCCTTGTGGAATCTCCTTCTTCTCCTGAAAGGCATCAGGTGGTGGTCAACAAAAGACAAAACTATTCGTTAGATAAATTTGATTAGTGTTTTGAGATGATACCTCTTTCTCAGCCTCGAAGAACTCTCCTTCTCCCTTCTTGTTTTTCTTCTCAGCAACCTTACCAAAATACTTATCATCGAATTTATCAAGGGTTACTCCAGAAACGTCAACCTTTGTGGAAGTGCCAATCACATAGGCCTGGTTAACACGTCTCAAGGGAACACCGTTGATCTTGAATGGCCCTAATCATCATTTAAGAAAACAAATTTTAAAGAAATGAACATTCTTCAAGTGAAACGTGGCAATCAAGAGACCAGATTAAGATAAACACTCACCAGTCACGAGAAGCAAGCCTGAGGGAAGCTGCTTAAGGAAGACAACTCTCTTGCCCTTGAACCTACCAGCAAGGATGATCAGGACTGTCCCTGGAGTGATGCTGGATCTGCAAAAGATTGGATTACTGTCAGTAACATAATCAGGAAATTTGAATAGGAAGTACACGAAACTATAAGTAAACGCTATAATTGATACGACCAAATCTATGATTAAGAACAATGTAATCTTCATACACTCTAAACCTCCACATTAATCCAAGCAACCTAGCAATTGATCATTTTACAAGACACTAAAACTTCGCATTTTCTCAATCTCACACATGCAAAGCACTACATTAAAGCAAAGGGAATCAATCATACACATCAAATTCAATAAGACATTCAACAAAAAGACAGTGCATCGAAAAAAGTAGTACCTGAGCTTGCTAGGCTTTGGCTTGCGCCTGTTGGCGAGAGGTTTCTTAACATCTTCAGCTGGATAAAACTTTGGTGGCTTCTCCGCCGGAGCCTCAACCTTCGTTTTAGCGTCGTGGCGGGGAAAAACGCCGCCATTTTTGGCCTTGATTGCCCACAAACCCCTCTTGTGGTACATCTGCGACCTTGAGTATTTACCAACTCCCCTGATGAGATCAGGGTTCCTGTTGACCTTCGGGGTTCTCTGTTTCGCCGGCATGGTTTCTTTCTTGTCGCAAAACACTAGGAAATAATCTAGAAAATTTTCCGGCTGAGAATATAAGAACGAAGAGTGGCCATAGCTAATTTACCTGAAGACGTCGAAACCCTAAATAATGTTGGGCCACTCATGAGCTTTAGTTTAGGTGGGCTTTAATATTGGGCCGAGCCATTTTTAAACTTCGTGGACCAAGACATTAAGAGTTAGTAAACCTATTCTATACTCATAACCAAAATCAAAAAGACAATCCGATTAAGCCGGATTTTAAACGATAACTACTACAACAAACAAACCCATTAAAACAAAGACTAAACAAGTTAAAGAAGACTTTTAACGCGAAATAAGACAAACGAAAGTTACTGGCGAACCCGGAAAGATATTTCCCTCATACATAGTCTCTCTAAAAGATGAAAATTAAGGAAGAGAAAACACCATTATCATAAAACTTTGCCGGAAAAGAGAAAGTAACTCTTACCGAAAAAAACATCGAAAGAGACAAAAACTCTCTCCCAATTTTTTAGGCCAGATTTCTTTTTACGAAACATGATTTTTCGTATAATTCTATTATAATATAACAAAACGAAACAAATTTAATGATTTCAAAACTGAAGTTTTGTGTTAAGAAAAAACTCAAAACTCCTATATTTATGCAACTTTTAACCTCCATCTTTGAAAATGTAAAACTGATTGCTCACACCATATTGATATTTATTTATTTTTGTCAACGGCAAATTATTTTGGAACACAACTGGCCGATCCAATAACCAAATTCTTACATAATGTAAGATATAGAGACTCGATCCTGATTATGCAAATGAGTTATCTTATGTGAACTTACCACCGGTCATTAGGCTAAGAGCCATATTAATATCTTATTTATATCGTTGATAGTATTTATTGGGTAGAGTCTAATTTTTTTTTTTTATCAATGACAAAGATAAAGATTACTAGTAAACACTATCCTGGTTCGGCGGATGGGAAACCGGCTGCACGAAATCGAGCGACCCTAGCTAGGGCCTCTGCCTTGGAGTTCAATCCTCGGAGGATGACCGATAATGTACACTCCATAAACCGAGCCCTCAGTCGATTGTACTCCTCCTGGTAGGCGGTAAAGGCGGGCCACTCTTCTGGATATCGCAGGATATACAATACTGATTCGCAATCTGTCACCACCTCAACTTTCGAAATCCGATGTCGCACCAAATCTTTTAAGGCCCAGAGAATCGCCTCCACTTCTGCATAGAGCGCCGAAAGGCTTCGGTGACCGCTCTCTCTTCCCGAAAAACCTCCTTCCACTAAATCTGGAAAACAAATTCAACCGAACCCCGTCTGAAGGACAGTGGCTTTCCAGAAAGAATCTACAAAACATCTGACACCTGTGACTGACTGATTTGCTGTAGAAAGATAGATCCATGCGGGTCTAGCATCCTCGAAAGAAAACTTACTAAGCACTCTCGGAGCCAAAAGACCTATTCTAGCATTAGACAACTCATGTTGTTCAGAGACTGCCTTTGCTAATACCAAGCGCGGGTCCAGGTCCATATTCGAGAAGCAAAAACTGTTCCGCGCTTTCCAAATTTGCCAGATAATCCACGGGCTACTTGGGACCCAATCTGCCTCGAAGGGCCCCACCAAAGATGGGCTAGAGATTGCCAGACCGATCCTCCTGGGAACAGACCCAGCGCTGTGGGTATGAAGGACAGAGCCCAAACCTGTAGCGTCGGCGAACATTCCAATAGAACATGATTAATTGTTTCATCCTCTACCCCCGCAACGCTGGCATCTAGCATCCGAGCCAAGCCCGAGTCAGACCAAATTGTAATACACCGCCGTACTACCTGAAAATGATTGCCACATAAAATGCTTTATTTTAGGTGGACAATCCAACTTCCAAATCGACTCAAAGAAGACATCCGTAGAAGGTCCCTCCCGGATTTGTGCCCTCCCCGATATCTTTTCCAAAAGAGAGTAACCAGATCTAACCGTATATCTCCCCGATTTCGTCAGAAACCAACCCCAACTATCCGGCCCCAGATTTGGGAAAAGCCGGATTGCCAGGATAAGTGTGACATCACGGGGATCAAAATATTGCCTCACTAGAGTCTCCTTCCATTTGCCACAATAATGGTCTATGAATTGATCCACCGTGAGATCCGGAAAGACATGTAATTGTGACCGGATCGCCGGTCTTGGACTATTATCTGGGATCCAGGGATCACACCATACCTTGGTGTGTTTCCCATCCCCAATCTTACGAATAATACCGTTAACAATCACAGTCAGACTAGATAAAATACTCCGCCAACCATAGGACACTCCTTGTTGGACATTTGTATCTAATATATTGATATCCCTATAATACTTCCCCTTCAGTACTCTCGCCAGGAGTGATTGAGGGAATTCTATAAGTCTCTACAGCTGTTTTGCCAACAGAGCGGTGTTAAAATCTTCTAGTAACCTGAAACCCAATCCACCTGCGGATTTTGGTTTACACAATTATTCCCATTTTGTCCAGTGTATTCCTTCTCTCTCTCTCGAATTCGCCCACCAGAAACTTGCTATAGGAGCTTGCACACGTCTGATGATTGTTTTCGGAATCCGGAAACACGACATCACATAAGTCGGTAAAGCTGTCAGAATCGATTTTATCAGGACCTCTTTACCTGCTTTTGAAAGAAAATTAGATGACCAGGTCGCAATTCTGGATTCCAGTCTTTCTGCCACGTACGCGAAAAGTTTCACCTTAGAACCCGCAATGTTCTCGGGTAATCCCAAATACATACCCAACCCCCCAACATTTCTAATACCCAATGTGTTTTGGATACCTGTAATGGCAGCTTGCTCTACAGACTTACCAAATTGGATAAATGATTTGTCAAAATTAATTTTCTGCCCGGACAGCACTTCATATTCAGATAAGACCTGAAGGATCTGTGTAGCTTCCTCGACAGAAGTCTTACAAAAGAATAATGAATCATCTGCAAATAACAAAGGAGAGACTACCGAACTTTCACTCGTTATTTTTATACCAGTTATAAGACAACTGTCGACCGCCTTATTCAGTTTTGTAATTAGGACCTCAGTACACAGTATAAATAAATATGGTGACATGAGATCCCCCTGTCGGAGCCCACAGCGTGGGAAAATTTTCCCTTTTGCAACCCCATTAATTTGCACTGAATACTGCACCGAGGAGATACACCACATTTTACAGTGTACCCACTGTTCACAAAATCCTAATCTTAGCATTAGCTGTCGTAAGAATAACCAGTCAACCCGATCATAGGCTTTACTCATGTCAGTCTTGATTGCCATAAAGTCACCCCTCATAGTATTGTTTGTCCTGAGAGCATGAATCATTTCATGGGCAATCAGAATATTATCTGAAATCAATCTCCTAGCTACAAACGCATATTGAGTTTGGGAAATAAGTTTAGGTAGAACTTTTTTTAACCGCAAACACATCACCTTCGAAATAATCTTATAACTTATGTTACAAAGACTGATTGGACGAAAATCAGTCATTTTCGTAGGACGAGGGAGTTTAGGGATGAGACATATATTTGTCGCATTTAAACTCTTTTCAAAGTTACCTGATAATAAGAAAGAATTCACTAGGGACACTAGATCCCCTTTTAGGAGATCCCAAGAAGCCTGATAAAATGCACCGTCATCCCATCGGGACCTGGCGTTTTGTCCGGGTGCATCAAGAATAAGGCACTCTTCACTTCGAGCTCACTAGCAGGAAGGATTAACATTTGATTATCGAGAGCCGTAATCTTACAGTCTAGGTCCTCCAGGACCTCACTATTAGTATCAGTACTTGCAAAGAGGTTTGTAAAATAACGTACTGCCTCATGCACAATTTCTGTCTCCTTAGCGATCCACATACCACTTGCGCCATGTAGGCCAGCTATTCTATTCTGTGCCATTCTCTGTTTAACCAAAACATGAAAATATTTTGTATTTTCGTCTCTAGCTTGTAACCACTGATTTCTACTTTTCTGTTTCCAGTATAGCTCCTCCTCCATGTATGCCTTGCGTAATCTGGTATTGGCGTCCACCACCCCATCGGGATCAGCCGAAGACCCAGACATAGTGTCCTCCACCAATTGTTTTAACTCTGCTAGTTTTTGACGTCCTAGTTGGATAGTTTCACTTCGCCAATGTGATATCTCCTTTCGACATCTTCTAATATTTTCTGACAAAGAATCTGGCCGCCCCCGATGGAAGGTCGCCAGATTCCAACTCCGTTCCACTATATCTTTATAGCCTGGTTTCCCAATCCATCTTGTATCAAAACAAAACCTGCCATTTCGTGGGCCTCTAGGTTGCTCCCGAAAGCATCCCAAAATAGGTCGGTGATCTGAACCTATCATTTCCAGATAATTAATTTCCCCCAGTGGAAACAATTCATGTCAATCACTATTACCATAAGCCTTATCAAGAACACATCAAATTATGCCGTTAGATCGGACTCCTCGCCAGGACCATGTATTGCCTATTTTAGGGAAACCCAACATCCCACAAACCCTGAGCATCTGATTGAAAGGACCAAATGATGATGGGCTTCTGGGCACGCCCCCTTATTTTTCATGATTACCAGAGATTTCTTTGAAATCTCCCCCAATTATCCAAGGCCCAACTCTATTACTGCTAAGCCTCATTAGTCTTTCCCAGACATATGCTCTATTTCCCATATATAAATGTTATATGTGACCTGGTATTACCCAGGTTCAACGAAATGTATATCATATTTTTATCTTTGTAATTTATATTGACCTGATGAGTATCCTGATAATATAAAACCAAGCCTCCATTTTGTTTCGGATAGGAATAAAAAGTATGGTTTACAACTTTTCCAAATATCACGTAAAAAAACTTATTGTCAATTTATTGCCAACACCCTCACAATTCCAACAAAGAAATTTAAAAGACATTAAAAACTTAATTTTTGGAGTCCTTCTCGACCTCCCTCAACTTGCCATCTTTTGGCTTAGCATGTCGCTGACCTACCCGAGGAGACATGGTACCGATAATCGCCATTTTCTTGGCACACACGCCTTTAAGTGGGGTATGTATGCGGCTGCTAACTTTCCCAGCCCCTGTAGCATGCTTGATCGATTTTGCTTCTGTTGGCTCAGTGCAATTCTGCATCTTAGCAATAAACTCCTCATGGATCAAAGCCTCCTCCGCCACTGATAAGACCTGTTTAGTCTCCAAATCATTCACAGTTGCCATCTCCTCTAAGACCGATTCCTCCATGGCATCTAACTCGGCCAATAACCCAGCCGTTCCTCTGCCATTTGAGTTCAAGGAGTCAAGCGTCCCACTTAGCAATGGATCAGATGTCAGATTTTCCCCCATCAGTGGGACCAAAGCCTCAGCTACAAGCGGTGCCTCATTTTCTGACTGGAATAGAGGCCGACAAACCTTTTTGGCAGACAATTGAGAGCGACTATCCCCTGGAACAGCGTCCTGTTCCTTTGTGGTTTCTATGACTGGAACTTTAGGGCCACCACGACCTCTCTTGTCCCCCACAGCCTTAAGAAAACTCGATTTAGTCTTATTAGTCGCATTATTTGCTTTTTTCCTGCTAGTACTACTCCCTTGAAACCCTTATTGCGATCTATGTGCCCAACCACACGAGGACTATCACCTAGGACCTCTCTATGTTCTGGTTTTGCTTTGTAACAAGCACTAGACTCATGTGTCATCCTATAACACAAAGTACAGTACCCAACAAGCCGTCTATACTCGAACATGACTTTTGATTCCCCCCTCCTCAAATTCCAAGACAGATGAGAATATTAAGGGTTTGGAACACGGCAATTCGATCAAAACATGACCTTTATCTACTTCTACTCTAACCACAAAACCTAGTGAACTAGCCACTAAATTGTAGACCTCATCAACCCGATATTCAAAAGGTTTCCCAGTAATTCTCAACCATAATTTAATGCTATTAGGATAATTCGCATCCGCCATTGCCTTCCATGGCGTATATGATATCATCCAACCGTCAAAATTGATTGATCCGTAATCTAGAATACTTACCAGGTATGTTTCTGATTGAAACTCAAACTGGAACCGACCGTTCCCCAAGTTCAGGCCTTTGACTTTCCCCACCAGACTCCAAAATTGGGGCATGCAGAACAAGAACGTATCTACATTTTGCACCTGAGGATTCAAACACCTTCCCATCAGTACCTTAGAGCTCCGTGCTAAAAGAGCAGAATTTTCAATTCTCGGTATTTTGATTTTTAGCATTTGGGGGGGGGAGATTTTGGATCCCCACCCTTCGTTTTGATCCCTATCTGTGCCATTAACAACAAGGATCTAACTAGTTTCGAAAGAATAGGAAGCCAGGACCAACAATAACGCTGCCTGGCGGACTTAGGAAACATATATAAGGACCGCAACTTATTGGATATCCTATTAAAGATACCATATTCAAATTCAAAGAGTATCCCACTCCCATATCTCAGGAACCGTAACCACAAGATAAGGGTGACACATACATTCTGTGATTTAAATTTGAAAGACCTACTTATCAATTGAAAACCCCCCCTGAAATTTAGACCAACCACATCTAACATCCACATAGGACTTTCTGGATTAATTTGGCTCACGGAATTCCATATATCACTATACCAAAAAGCTAGGTGCTCAGATCTAAGTACATGTAATATATCCTGACAAATACCGCTTATACTCAGATAGTGTATAGACTCACCAGAATCCTGGTGACTCCTTACAGCAGAGACACTGGTAATGCCGAAACTACCAGCTTCCCGGGAGTATCCCAAGAAACTCCATGTCCCTTTACTCGAACAGCCTCGACCATCACCGCCAGAAAGTACCTCAAATATAGATACATGCTGATGCATTAGATAAATAATAAAACCAACTTTAACAATACATCCATGAGTCCAAAGTGTGACCTTCCGCTTAAAAAGACTGTTTGAAAAACCCACATTAGGTCCCCTTACAAATATATTCAAGCAGCACTGCACATCCAATCATGCATAGGTTCTATACTCCCTAGAACACTAACAACATTGATTCTTAAACTACCATAAGTTATCGGTAACAAAGAAGAACATAGAAATGTTATATCACCTATACAGATATGATCAGTCTGCATCAGTGACCACCACCACAATGCACATGAAAACCTCCTACCCAAGACCAGCGATACACTCATACCACTAGAACATCCCTTTACCTGGATCACTCTAAGCTTACCCTCTCTGGAAGTAATGTTACCCGAGAAGAGTATCTTAGTCCCCAGGAAACCACTTTGGAAATTAACGTAACACAAACCCGGAACAAGAAATCCCGGGTAACCAAGCCCAGACCACATAAAGTAATCTAGGAACCAGATACACAAACAGAGCTTCATACCTTTCTTCTCCAAATCAGGACCAAATGAGCTCTGAAATCGTCGCATTGCAACCTTCAAATTGAAACATCGGAGACTCTTCACCCCAAAATAGGAGATCGAGAATCGGCCGCCAATATAACTCTCCATCCCCAAGTTCCAGAGAGAACCCCAACAACGAGAAGGAAGAAACATATAAAAGAGAAGAGAAATGGAAGCAAAGGAGAAATCGCGGGAATACGAGACGCCACGAAAACCTCGAAACTAGCCTCAACGCCGAAGTCTGATTCCACCCCTTCCAAACCCTTCGCGACGGAGAAACCTAGTGATGAGCCCCTCCGTTAACCGTCGCCAAATCGCGAAACCTAAGACACTACATCCGTTGCCGAAGACACCCCGAAATCGCCCTCGAGGGAGAGAGAAAAAACCCTAATATATATCAAATGAATAGATGACGCATGAAGATTTGGTAAAAATATTTGAAGGCTTATACTTAGAGGCTTGGTAAGAAAGTTGATGGTCCTTCACCTATAACTAAATGCTTTAATTCTCATCTGTAATTTATTCCAAGACAAGTCTTCTCTACAAACAAAAACTTGTTATCTTTTCTTTTCTCCATTATATCTTTTTTTATTAAAATATTAATTTGGTAGTGTTTGAGAACGTATACATTTTGGCCGAATTTTCTTAATTTTTGTGTTCTTTCTATTTCTTCAATTGTTTAAGTTATTTTTAAAGAAAAATATGCATCGTTACTTCTGTAGCAAGAATAAGTTTTTTTACTAGATTATAACCCGTGTTGGAATGCAGATAATTATTTACGTAGTTAATAATTGACCTCTAGAGGAAACCATATCTTGCATTTCAACAAAAAGTAATAAACATGAGGTCATTGAGTCAATGACTCCATTAAACCACAATTGGTGACTAAGACCTTTGAATAAGGCCGATTAAACCCTCTCTCTGCAACCACGGCTCTCTTATCTCCGATCACTTTAGCCACTCTGTTCACAAAACCACAATCACAACCGTTGATCTCAAGAAAACCGAATTTAAATCAAACGGTCAATATTGTTCAGTTATTTTCGTTTACCTGAAATAAGGAGATGAAGTGTTATCTCTCACAGTCTTCACTTCTCTTATCTTCTCCACAATACTCATTCCTTCCAACACTTTACCAATCACCAACACTGATTCCTTCAGCTCCGGCGAATCCACCGCCGTTATAACAAACTCCGTTCCGTTCGGCCCCACGGAAATTACCTCTTCCTCCACCTCAAGTTTCCCGTTCCTCGCCACTAGCTTCGTCTTTGGCGGCGGTTTCAACGGATCTCTCACCACGATTGCCACACTTCCCGCTTTCACTTCGTTGCGCAACTCTCCTCGTTTGCCTCTCTCCCATTCTTCGATTAGGTTTTGGAGACTCCCTACTGCGGCGGTTGCTCGCTCGGCGTCCGCACCGTAAGAGCAGACCCATTGAGGATTCTTAATGGGTTTCTTAATTCAATCTGGCCATTAAAAAAATGTTTAAATGATTTTTTGGCTAAGGATCGGTTCTTAATTAGGAACTTTAAGAATCGGTTCTTCGCCTTCTTCCACCCTTCGAATCTTCGCATCTTTCTTCTTCTTCGACCCTTCGACTCTTCGCGTCTTTCTTCTTCTTCGACTCTGTTTCGCGAGCCTCAGAGAATCATCGTCGCAAGGAAAACATCCAGGTAATAGTTCGATACAATTCCTTCGATATGATTAAAGGAGCTTTCTCCTATGTATATTGTTTTGTTGTTCTCTTTGCACTCAAGGAGTTCGATTCATGCTAAAAATAGTTCGATCCATTTGATTTTGTTGTTCTCTTTGCACTCAAGGAGTTCTTTTCAGTGCTGATCTATCGATTTTGGCTAATGAAGTTCTGATCTATCGATTTTGGCTAATGAAGTTCTGATTTCTCAATGCGTTGGTAGGGCTCTGAGTGCTACTGAGAAGATAGGTGGACTTGTTCTAGATGTGACGAAGATTCTCGCAAAAAAGAACTGCTTGTTCGCATCAAGCAAACTCAGGTAAATATTTAAACTTTCAATGGTATGCGAATATATCCTGCTAATTTCGTTTTGCTGCGTCATTGTAGATTGGATTTTGATTATAATTTTCTTGGTTGTGGATTATTTGAAACAGAAGCCTGACGTTGGTGGATTGGGTGGATTTTTTGAAGCCTTTGAATGATGTTTCAGTGAAAGCTAATGCATTGACTGAAGGGAAAAGGTCGGATTTCTTCAATCACTTAGTTTAAGAGTTTAAGATCATGATACATAAATTAATTGCTTTGCTGAAACTATTTAGAGCTTCTGGAAAAATATAGGGAATATGGACTCTGTAGTTGTTTTATTCAGATTGCAGAAGCTTTTTGGTGCTCTCTGATGCTCTTTGCATGTTGTTAATTATGTGATCTCTATGTTCTTGTTCAGATTCTGGTGGAGTATCGTAACAAAGAAGAGCCAAGACAGAAGATGCTAATGTGCTCGTAGAGGAAGGTCTGTCCTTGTTGCTGAACAGAGTTCTTGCAGCCACTGACAATCTAGATGACAAGTACATTATCTCTCTTTTCTTTCTCTATTCACACAAAACTTTGTTTTATTTATTCTAAATGTTAAAAAATTGCAGATAAAGAGATCTTCGTACCACAACGTGGTGAGAGTGAATGAGATACAGAAGTTTATTGACATCTAACATATATCATAAACAGTGCAAAGATCGTGTTCCTCAATGAAAGACCTCAAGCCCAGAATCGGTAAAGGTGTTACAAACACTTGTGAAATCTGTTGCCGAAGTCTCCTTGATTCTTTCCGCTTCTGCTCTCTCGGTTGCAAGGTAAAGCTAAATCTTTCTCTTTTACCATTGTTTTGTATGAAAATTTTCGATACTTTGAACAAAAACTTCAAATGTCAGTCCACTTTCGATTTTGTTTCGTTCATATTTCTTCCTCTCTTTGTACCAAAATTCTCAAAACGCATTTCAGTTTTTTTTTAAGAACTCCATTGATATATACCAATGGACCTCAATAAAACTACAATTTCTAACTAAGTTTCTTAAGCCAAAATCATGTATTATTTTAAATCAAAATCATGTATTATTCTAAACAATGGAGATGTACTAAGATCTGACTCAGCCGTGTTGGACGTAACCTGGCATAATCTTCACGAACTCTTTCCTCCGGTAACTAATTCCAGCTTTCCCGCTTACAATGCTGCTGAATCTAGCTGTTCCCGCAGGTACATCGTCTCCATATAATCCGATTATAATTCGTTCGATTAGTTCTCCGTCGATCGATACGTCGATGAATGCTTTCTTACTCGGAACCTTACTTTGGGAAAAAAAAAGCATGAACGAAGATACAAACATTGAAATTGAAATCCCCATTTACCAACATTTTTCTTACTCTGTCACTGCAATTTGTGGGATTAGGATTGTCAGTTGTATCTGCTTGAGCTTTAGAGAGATCAATCAATGGCGTCAGAAGAGTCTGACTACCAATAAGAAGAAGTAAGGAGGATTTACTTAGATTCCGTCGAGATAATTTGCAGTTTCGTTCCAACGACGGAGAATCTCCTCTGGCAACGATTCTCCGGCTATACTGCAGTGGCTCTACAAGCGACGGTAGAAGTTTTGCTTTGCGTAGCATAATTGTGTTCATTTTATCAACGTAGTGAAAAAGAATCTGTGTATGATTAATAATGTCATATTGTCATTGGTGGAGGACAATAGATTTCATGGATAAGGATATCGAAACTGAACCATATATATAAACCAATTGGATCTTAATTTCTTATCCAATTTATTGATCTTTTAACCCAGACCAACTAAAACCCCAAACCCAATCCCAAGCCTATTTCTTCAATCTTCAGCTATAATAAGACCTGAAACTGTTTTTGTTAAAAACTTTGGTAGGTTTACGAACATAACATTGTGAAGTCATTATCTGCATCTATTGCGTTCGTGATTTACTTGACAGAAATAAGATTAGATTAATGTTTAGTACTTGGTTATTATCAGCACACTAAATGACAGAAAAAATAGAAAAGAAAAACTGGTTAACGTTAGTAATAACAGATATGTCGATTGCCCAGGAAGTCTGATAATGATTAATTCAATTGATGACAAAAATGTATTAACTTCAAAATTACGTGAAATTTTTAAAATAGATATCTTATCAAATCAAGATTTGAAAAACATTCTTTATCTTAATTAAATCTTAAGTTTATTAATTCAATAAACAAAAAATGTTTCTTATTAGGTTTTTAGTATACATCACTGTTCAAAAAAAAAAACTGGTATGCAAATGACTTTTATATTCTAGTGGTAGACGGTAATTACACAATCAGAAATCGATTTTTTCGCCTACTTTAGATATAAATTTGGTTATTGGGTCGGTTGGTTCACTATAATTTGCTTTTGGAAAAGAAAAAAAACTGGTACGTGCTAAACAGAAAATGACTTTCTGCCATACGTTTCAAAACTCTATTCGGGATCTGAACGATTTTAGACGAGTTACATGATTTTAAATTAAATAATATTATATATATATATATTAAATTAATTATATTATATAAAGATACATAATGTATGAAGAGAAAACTGATATTTAGTTTCCAAAATTCGAAAGAATAATATAAATGTAAAATAAAAACAAAAGCACAGAAAGAAACAAGTCGGTGACTTTTCTTTCCCACGAAGATCTTCAACCCTAATCGTCGTTAGCCTATTTTGCTTCGGAAACACAGGCCGGAAGCTCCCACAACTCTAGCAGCATTTCCCCCTCTGTCTTCTTAAGCTTTGTATTTGTTTTTTCTTCCAGTTGTTCGGGTACATATTGTTCCCGAAGGCTGGTTGTTGCCGAATTCTATGGAAAGCTTTGTCCGCTGTTCTGCCTCTCTTCGGTTCATGGCCATGGGGAAAGATCCGACTTTGACGTTAAATTCATAAACAACATTGTTTAAATACTTTAAATAAATAAATGAAAAAGCTTCTAAATATTGTTGTTATAAAGTTTTTTTTTAAATACATATCTGCAGTCTAATCACAACTTAGAAAAGAGTGTAAGTGTTCTGCATTAAAAAAAATTGTGACTATTCTAATATATTATATATAGGATACATGTATGGACTAAAGTACTGAAAAAGGAAGAGTGTCATACGGCCCATGAATTTTTTAAAATTTATCTGTATATGTTAAACTTTTTGATAATTGACCCATCTCTTAAAATTTTATTGATACCCATCAAATTTAAGCCTAGTCTACTTAAAATTAATTTGTCCAATACAAAATAAAATATAGATCCATATGTATTACTTGTTAGATTAATCTTAACATAACTTAAGACATGAGTTATTTTACCTGTTTCAATTGAAACCGTTGAAAGATGTTTTTCTGCCATGAATTTTGTGAAGTCTAGTTTGCACAATTGCATTGGTGATACATTTTTTAGTGATTGTCTAATTTGTTTTATTGAAAAACAAGTATTTAATAGTGCGACCAATGAAACTGTGATACAAATTTTCCAAAATATGAGTGAGTGTAGGGTATGTCTTTAATATAGTTATTTGTATAGACATTTTCTTAAGATTAAATTTGTATAGTTTTTCAGAGAAATTTTTTTTGATTCCTATAGATTGAAGTTTTGGCTCCGCCACTGGATACATGATTCTCCACTCATTGATAATCATTTTTGAGTTGGAAACTCATAATTTAACAAAATCTATAACTATATTTTCTTTCGGATATATTTGATTACATTAAAATGTCGAACAATGTCAGACTATGGCTTAAGTTGATTTTTTGAAGACTAATAAAATGGAAAATTACAAAGTAGAAAAGTACGAAAAGTTTTCAATAATAATATCATATTATAATGGGCTTGTTTCAAAAATGACCCAATTTGTGGAGTCAAATGTAAATTTGACCTCCACATTTTCCTTTATAATTTTTTTTATCCTTGAATTACTATATGTTTACAATCATACCATTTTATTGTTATTTTTATTTTTTGAAATAACCAACAAAACTTAAAAAAACATAAATATTTTGTTAGCATCACTCATTTACAGAAATCTCATTATCTTCTATATTTTCAGCCACCATTGACAACCAAAAATGAGCTCCAAAATGCTTACTTTCCAACCAAATGGGAAAAAGTCAATCTAACCATCATCTTACCAAAAGGGTCCAAACAAACTCCAAATTATGGTACCCCAAACTTTAATCTTGTATGATTCGTTGACTGTTTTTAAAAACATAAACTTTATGTTGACTAAGCCGTTTAAATCCATCATTAAGTTCCTAAACGGAAAACAGTAACACCGTTAATCTCTGTTAATAAAGCGTCGTTAGTAAAAACTGTGCGTTTTAGTCAAAAATGTGTGTTTCAAGTAATACGAACAAAGCGATTTGGGATCAAAAATCCCTAAAACCAAACCTAAATCGATTTGGGATTGTCGATTTTGTTTCCTCTATCGTTGTTCTTCAGATTCTCTAATCGATAACAATCGACAATGCCACGACGAAAATCACTAGCATCACAGAGTCTAATCCATCTTCCTCCACCTCCACCAAAGTCGAAATCCTTTTCCGCATCCACTGGCAATTTCGAATCATAGGATCTTGTAGAGTATCGTGAAAGATACCATGAAGAAGAGTGTGAGTTCGAAGAAGATGAAGAAGAGGTGGACAGAGAGAACGAAGAATATGTAGAAGAAGATGGAGATCGAGTTGGTGTAGATGAGGAAGTGTATGATAACTTTGGAGCCCATTTCGCCGAAGCAGAGAAAAAAGATAAAGATGAAAAAGAAGGAAGCGATGGAGATAGCGGAGATGATATATGGGATGAGGATAGAATCTGAGATCCTCTATCATCGGACGAAGATGAAGAAGATGACCATTACGTCGGTGAGCGGACAGAAGTAGAAGAAGACGATGTGTTCATAAGGTTAGGAAAAACCTTCAATTCTCTAGAGGATGTTAAAATCGCCTTATTGAGGTATTTACTGAAATCTAAATATTATATCAAGATGTACAAATCAGAATCTAATAAGGTAGAGGCTAAGTGTTCTCATAAACAATGTCAATGGAGAATGTAGTACTCTTATGAGAAGAGGTTGCAGAAGGTGCAAGAGAAAGTGTTTGTTGATGAGCATTCATGTGTAGGTTAGGGTATAGTAGGTTATTGAAGCAGAAGACCATAGCTTGGTTGTTTGAAGAAAGGCTGAGGAAGAATCCGGAGTTGACGAAGCATGAGATGGCAGCTGAAATCAAGCGGGGGTACAACCTCACAGTGAGTGAAGAGTAGTGTGCAATAGCAAAGGCTAGGCTTGCAAAAGAAAGAAGAGCTAGTCATGAGGCACATTTTGATCAAATTTAGGATTACCAAGCTGAGGTTTTACAGTCTAACAGAAGCTCTACATTTGAGATCGAGTCTATTCCGGATCCTACAATCGGAAGTAAACAATGATTTCTTCGTCTCTTCAATTGTTTCAATTCACAGAGGCAAACTTGGAAACAAAATTGTAGGCCAATAATAGGATTAAATGGTGCATTCCTCAAGTGGGATATAAAAGGACACCTTTTGGCGGCTGTAGGAAGAGATAGAGACAATAGGATAGTATCCATAGTTTGGGCAGTAGTACAGATAGAAAATGACAGTAATTGGGACTGGTTCGTTAGATTGCTCAGTGTGAATTTAGAGCTGCAAGATGGAAGGAATGTTGCCATCATTTCGGACAAACAGAAGGTATGAATGTGTTTTTAAGTGGTTTTCAATAAAACAGATTTTTGGTAAGATGACCGATTTAAGTGATTACCTTTTGTTGTAGGGTCTAGTGAAGGCTGTGTCATCCATTCTTCCACAAGCTGAGCATCGCCAATGTGCAAGGCACATTATGGAGAACTAGAAGAAGGACAATCATGATATGGAGTTGCAGCTTTTGTTCTGGAAGATTGCCCGCAGCTACACACAAGGGGAGTTTGCTTCGAATATGGAAGCTTTGAAAAGGTACAATCCTCAAGCTTTTGTAAATCTCCAAAACACTCATCCGCACACATGGTCTCAGGCGTACTTTAGAGAAGGGTCATTACGTAGTGACATCTTAAATAACTTGTGTGAGTCTTTCAATAGAACCATTAGGCAAGCTAGGAAGAAGCCATGTTAGACATGTAAGAGGATTTTAGGCGTCAATGTATGGTTATGACTGATAAGAGGTCTAGACTGGCTGCAAGATTGAAGACACAATTTACTAAAAGAGCTCATGATGAAATTGAAAAAATGATTCAAGGATCACATGCTTGTACAATTCTGTTGGCAAGAAACAACCTTTTTGAAGTTGACATTGGTGGAACAAGCTATAGAGTCGATATGAATAATATGACTTGTGGGTGTTGGAAGTGGAAAATGATGGGAATTATGTGTATTCATGGAACGATTTGTGAGTGGCTATTACTTGGCTTGTACTTGGCGTGACACTTACAATGATGGGATTGGACCTGTCCAAGGGATGTTGTTGTGGCCTAGACTGAATAGACTAGGAGTTCTGCCACCACCATGGAGGAAAAGTAATTCAGGAAGGCCTTCCAATTATGCAAGGAAGAGAGGAAGACATGAAGCTTCATCATCCGCGGGAAGCACAAGATTATCACGTCATCTTCGGGTGATGACTTGCTCTAACTGCAAAGAAGAAGGGCATAATAATAAATCTTGTAAAAATCAACCATGATAGAGTGAACCAAAGAAGAAAAGAGGACGTCCAAGGAAGTATCAGGTTTGGTACATTTACGATTATGTTTCTTTTTTTATTGAATATGTTTCTGTTTTTATTCAGTTTGTATTTCTGATTACATTTAGGAAGGACAAGGTGCTTCTCATGGTCAAGGCACACAAGCTTCTCATGGTCAAGACACACACGCTTCTCAAGGAACACAAGCTTCTCAAGGCACACAAGCTTCACACCAGTCTGTTCCAGCTCTACCCATCGAGTAGATCGTATTCTATTCTAATATTTTGCATACATTAAGACTTTAAGTATTGTTGCAAGACATAATCTGTTATGTTTTCTGTTTTTCTTAATGTTATTTAACATTGAATTGAGTAATACTATGAAAGTCAAAATCTGTCCTGTTTCTTTTAATAGAATGTTTTCTTACAGACAATTAGGAACAAAAACTATTAACTGATAAGAGTTTCCTTCTTCAAGAGCAATGTAACAACTTTAATAGATATGAAAGTTTTGTGTTAAGCGATGATAAGACTTTGCTTTACCGACACACAATGTCAAGGTTCTGCTTTACGAGATGAGTCAACAAGACCAAAGATTCTCTAATCAATGCCATTTGAAAACCAATAGAAAACGATACCAATTGGTTATGCTTAGAGTTACGATTTTTTAAGGCAATCAGAAAAGAGCAAATCAGAATCGCGGTTGATTAGGGTTACAATTTTTTAGGGCAATCGGAAAAGAGCAAATCGGAATCGCAGTTTCTTAGGGTTACGATTTGAGTTTTTACAGTTTGAAGAAGACAACATAAAACGATGCGTTCCAACTAACAGAGCACAATAACAGAGATTAACAGGGTTAATAAAACCCGTTTAGGAACTTAACAACGGGTTTAAACGGCTTAGTCAACATAAAGTTCATGGTTTTAAAAACAGTTAACGAATAATACAATATTAAAGTTTGGGGTACCATAATTCGGAGTTTGTTTTGACCATTTTGGTAAGATGAAGGTTTGATTGACTTTTTTTTCCTACTTTCAAATTCAGTAACTCTCAATTAACCCACAAAACTTCCTATAATCCTACCATCTCATCAATTTCATTAAAAAAATTCTCATTTGCATTTGAAATTTTTTAAAATTCTTAGATCTCCTTGTTTTTGAGTTTTTTTTTAAATAAAAAATGATTGGACTTCTTTGGTATTAGTTTGAATCGAATTTATGGGCAATAATTAAAGGTAAACACAAACTCAATCCAAATCATTCATATTTTTTTTGATTTTTTTGGAGAAAATATACTTCATTTTAAGTCTACTTTACATGTATACTTAAATGAAGTCTACAAGACAACAATTGGGTTAGTTTTGCATTTGACCAATATATTGTGGACTTAAAATAAAGTCTACAAATTTCTCTTTGTAGAAAAAAATCTAATGTATACTTCATTTTTAAGTCTACACAAAAAGGGTTAGTTTTGAAATTGACCAAAATGTTGACTATTGAAGTAGACTTAATTTTGAAGTGTACACGAGAAGTCTACCGAGAATATAAAAGTATACTTAAAATGAAGTTTATTGAGGTTAGTTTTGCAATTGACTAAGTTTGAATTTTTGTATGAAAACTACATGAGAAGTCTACATTGTGTATACGTCAAATGAAGTTTACTTTTTGATATAGATTTCAATTGAAGTGTAGAATTAAGTAGCTTACGTCGTTGGATATATGACATAGTCAATTTAAAAATTAGACTTTATTTGAAATCTACTTCAAAAAGTAGAGTATAGTTCATTTTGAAGTCTACGCCCTCTAGATTTCACACACAAAAATCAAGTTAGTCAATTGCAAAACTAACCTTAGTAGACTTCATTTTAAGTATACTTTTGTAATTCTTGGTAGAGTTCTCGTGTAAACTTCAAAATTAAGTCTACTAAGGATAATCAACATTTTGGTATGTTGCAAAATTAACATGATTTGGAGTAAACCTAAAATTAAGTCTACTTCTAAGAAGTTAAAGTTTGTTCAAATGCAAAACTAACCTAAAAGTATATTATATTTGTAGTCTACCGTAGTAGACTTTATTTTACATCTACAGTTAGTAGACTTTAATTTACATATACCATTAGTAGACTTATAATAAAGTCTACTACCAGTAGCAGACTTTGCTTTTAATAAACTTTATTTTACATATACCGTTAGTAGACTTATAATAAAGCCAGTAGACTTATTACACTTTTGTTAAAACTAAGTTTATAATATATATGTAATGTTTTTTTTGGAATTTTTCCATGTGTGTTTATTCATTTGTCTGTCTGTGTATAAATTTGAAATATTTATGTGTTATATTTATGGTTTAATAAAATTTTGAAATAATTTAGTCATGTAGGTCCTTTGTCGTAGACTTCATATTACGTCCACAGTTAGTAAACTGTGTTATAAGTCTACTCGTAGTAGACTTAAAATGAAGTCTACAACGATGATTATGCAATGAAATATCATCTAAGGAAAGAGAAATTGAGTAGTTAGCTTATTGAGTAGACTTTACAAATTACAAATGGAGTAGTTAACTTATTCAAAGTAGACTTAATTTGAACTACACAATATAGACTTCATATCAAGTCTACGTTGACAATTTCATAAAAGTTGAATTTATAGTATATGCCTCTATATAAATTTAACATTTTTATGTCCTATATCTACGGTTAATCACATACATATATATATATATATATATATATATATATATTTATCAATAAATTTATCAATAAATATATCTATTCTCTCTCTCTC